>OY748290.1:7889219-8042899 GCA_963556515.1 Nudaria mundana | reverse complement strand
CCCACACAGTGGATAGCATGTTTGCGAGAACCGAGCGTTTTAAACGTTCGTTTTTCTGCCGAACGATAGTGGCCTGGAACGCCCTGCCTGTGCACGTGTTTCCTCCCACATATAACCCTGGGTTCTTTAAGCGGAGCGTGAAGAGGCACATCAGTAGGTCGTCAAGTTGAGGGCCACTCTCCATAGTATTGTGTGCTGTGAGAGTGGCCTACAATCGCTAGACGTCATCACGACTTACCACCAGGCGGGCGGCGTCAATTTGGCGAACCCAATATAAAAAAAAAAAAAGGATCTCATGGAGTCATGGAGGGTGCGACTAGAGCAACCCAAGTGGGGTACCACCATTATCGCGGCGGTGAGACCGATCATGGACAATTGGCTGCAGAGGCAGCATGGTGACCTCACGTATCGTGCGACGCAGATCGTTACCGGGCATGGATGCTTCGGTAGCTATCTGTTTCGCATCCGTCGTGAGGTCACACCCCTGTCAACACTGCGAGGTTTCCGACGACGACACCGCACTCCACACGTTGGTGGAGTGCTCAGCGTGGGCGAGTCAGCGCCGGGACCTCGTAGTGGGTCTGGGCGTAGATACCCTCTCGCTGGAGACCATGCTTCAAGCCATGGTCTCCAGGGGGAGTAGGTGGACCGCGGCCGTTTCCTTCTGCGAGCAAGTCGTGCTTGCGAAAGAGGCGGCCGAGAGGGAGAGGGAGCGTACCCTCCCCGCCGAGTTCCGTAGTCTGCGGCGAAGGCGCCATCGATCTCCATGATCGGGGCCTGAGGACGGCGGGATCGCCACCCGTCGTCCTTACAGAAGCAGGCTAGAAGGGTTGCGGACGCGGCCTTGGGCCGCGGAATTAAAAAAAAAAAAACTATATCTAATTTAATGCAATATGTGGCCCATTACATTAACTTATTCCTAAAAAATGTACTTATATAATTAAAATATACATATACCGGGTGTTACGTAAGGGTTATATCAACCCGAAGTCAGCCCAGTCAGCTGGTCGGCCAGAACCCGTTTCGATATGTGGCGACTGCCAGAGAAGAAAAAAAAAGTTCATAAAAAAAAACATTATTACCGAATAAAATACACACTTGTTTAAACAACACTAGCTAAAATCAGCTGCTTCGGTCATCGACATCAAAATAGGTACAAATAATGCGCGCTTGTGAAAAGCCTTCCGTCTCACTCCTGGTAGGAACATTTTGTCTCTGTTTCGCATCAAGCGATGCCGAACGAAGCCGTGCGTTTGGTCGGCTTCGGTCGCCGTTTGAATTTTCCTAGAATTTTATTTAAAATACCATTTAGCAAGGTCACAGGTCAGTTCAGTTGCATTCTTTGCTTTGTACAGTGAGGTAGCTAAATAGTTGTTTAGTGTGTTAATTTGTGAGTTGTGTCAAGTTGTGTGTGATAGTAATTGTGTTGTGTAGTAATGGCTCTGAGTAACGAAGAGTATTACGAGATGATGCTTTGTGTAGGAGCATCAGAAGGCAATTTGAGCGCTGCCCGGGAGTTGTACCGTGTGCATAATTACTTACTATTTGTAATTATTTCATTCTTTTTATATCTTGTTTGTTTACATACCTTTGAGTGACATGATATGTCATGTCATTACTGATTTATTTTTTTATTCTATTTTTGGCAATTAGGTTTGTTGATTTTTAAACTCCTTTCTCCGTTGTTGTCTAGTTGTCCAGTTGTCTAGTTGTAGCTATGTCAAGCCGTAGCGTTGGGACACGTTTATTTTGATTTGAAATATCTTTTTAAATTTTTTGATGAACTTTTTTTTTCTTCTTTGGCGGTCGCCATATATCGAAACGGGTTATGGTCGACCAGCTGACGATGCAGGCTTCGGGTTGATATAACCCTTTCATAACACCCTGTATAATTACTAAACCCTTCCTTGGCATCGCCGTCGGGTAAAAATGGCTACTTATTAATCAAATTTGAACCATGGAGAAAGAAGAAGAAAGAAAACACATGACAATCATATGATTCGCCTGGTAACTTTTTACCAGTACCTTTGTTCGACCCCCGAAATATATGGAGAGCCATATTGCCGCTAACCGACTGCTTTTATACAAATGTACCAGAACCTCGTCCGTACATCCTTGGGTGCACCAGTAGCGCCTGAGGTTGATGTCAACATCTAAAGTCTTAGTTGGACCTCTTGCATCTTATTGACCGAGCGAGCGAAGCGTCTCAGTTTTAACTCGAGGACTGGCCGATTTGGCGTTGTTGGTATGTGTGTCAGTTCCGGTCCACAGGCCGCATTTCTCAGCCGATTATCATGAAATTTGGCACAAGTGTTCTTTGTTGCAAGACGCAACTTTTGTTGAAGGGATTTTTCGATTGGGGGGGAAATGCGAAAATAACGCGAGGTCTACTGTTCGCAGAACCACTAGTAATATTCATATGAAAAAAAGTATTTCTTTAACCCATTGAACAATTCACTCTCCTAATATAAACAAACAGCTTTTAAGGAAATCAGAACACTAACAAAGCTGTATAAAGTTTATGCAGTAGAAAGCTTAGTAGAAAAATACCTTCGACAAAAATCTCCTTAAGATGTGCACTCACGAAAAGGTCACTGCTTACATATGAGAGCCAATATGTGAGCAGCCGACTGCGGTGTTTGTTACGTAAAGTAGCGAGTTTACTGGCCAACCGAGTGAACTCTCTCAGGCACTTGGCCACTGTACGTAAACGTTCTTATATTTTTCCTTACTTTATACTCGACAGCCGTACCTCAAATTTAATCAAGTAAAGCGGTCTAAATATTTAATTATTATTGTACAAACTTTGCCACTGGAATTGATATAAATGTAATTTTGGGTGTATCTATCTTTTAGATAATTGTTTAAAGAAGGAACGGATTGCTTTGAAACAATTCATTACTCATTATTTATGTAGTAATTGTACCTTACAGTTTACCTTTACCTTAGCTTTCACAAAAATAGGTAATGGTACTACTTAATCTTGCAATCGAGAGTCAAGATTAGCTTTGGATGAGAGGTTTATATTTTATTACCTATTTTTGCGAGTAACTTGGTTGGTCCCACGTAACAGGGCACGAGTCTATTGCCTGCCGCTGAAGTGCCGCTTGAGCCATTTATTAATTAGTTACATTGTAAGTCAGAACATAAAAGCGTTATTATTTATGTAAGTTAGAACATTTTCTTCAACTCAATATGCAGTAACTTTTCATTATGCTAGATACGGATGCCGTTACTTTTCAAAAGGCACGATTATATACGATCAAGGGAAATGGTAAGATAACTCTTATATCAAACAACGGAAGGCTTCTGTAATAAAGTTTTGTATGTTTTGTGATGGAGACGGGTATTGTGGCTGTTTGTAAACAATGTCTGAGAAGTTATTTTTCTCTTTTTACGACTTAGATGACAGACTGGTAAACATGTCTCTTGACTGGCTTTGTTACCATATCACTAGAACTTGCAACCCCAAACTAGCACTTTGTCTATATCGTAGTATAGTGCAATGTGTACCTTTCTTAATTTAAACTTTTGTTGGAAAATAAGTTGAGGTCAATATTTTGATGCATAGCTAGGGCTGTAGAAATTCTATAAAGTAGGTAGGTACAGTTCATGAGGTATAAGCGGAGCCTAGCATTTGTGTGAGTGCAGTGTACGTGAATGTATATGAGACCTATATTTTACACACACATGCGTTGTACACACAGTTACGAAAGATTTTACTCTACTTTTCGCGTCTCTATTCCTCGCGAATTGTACCTGTCATCTAATTTTCTGCCATCTAATTTTGATGAACAAACCCTATATTAACATGTTGCGTTGAGATATAATAAATAAATAAATATGTTGCGACAATTCACACAATGCCATCTAGTCTCAAACTAAGCAGAGCTTGTGATATGAGTACGAGATAGACTGATATATACATATTTTTTGTAAATACATACATATTATACATAGGAAACACCCAGACATCGGTACAAACGTATGTGTCATCACACAAAGTTTGTCGTGAATCGAACCCGAGACTCCGGCCTCTAAAGCGGATGCACTCCGGCCACGCCACCGAAGCAGTCCATGTGAGAACCTTACGAATTCCGTTCAATTACTCTGGAGATTAGCGTGTAAATACAGACAGAAAATATGTGGTTTGTTTAATCTTTTTAAGATTCCGTAGTAAATGTCTCGAGACCCTTATAGTTCCGTGGTAGTTGCTACATCAACAAAATGCTTGAATTTTTGGGGTACACTAGGTCCCCTACACGTAAAGTGGGGATGATATTTTTTTCTCGCGTCTACTCCATCGTGTGGGGTATCATTAGATGGGTCTTTTAAAAACATTGAGAGGTTGCTACGATGATTTTTTGATTTAAATATCCGTTTACGAGACATTTAGCATGTTTTTGCGAAAACAGGGCGTCCCTCTCAGTCCCCCCCGTCATCCCCTCTCAAAAATCTAGACGGCTAGCGTGAAGAATCTGAAAAAAATCATGATGGTAGTCCATGTAATGAACTTTGAAGGAAATCTATAACCAATGATATAACTCTGTAGGTTCAGGAGTTATACAGGTTTTTATGGGTAACTACGGAACCCTATCTTATGCGTGGCTCGACACGCACTTGGCTGGTTTTTTGTTCATTTTATTAAATGAACAGACGCATTCTACCACAGTTCATTATCAACCTACGGTAGTCGATGACAGTTATCCTATGACTACCAATAAATGAACTCACTCAGAATGTTAGATTGAATTGTTGATAGCGAATAGGTGAAATTTCTCTGAAATTGATTTTTTAATATCGCGGAACGTTTCATTTAGCACTTCAAACACAATTTCCGGGAGGTTAAATTCCTTACGGATTCCAAGATTGTTTAGTTCTCGAGAAGCGTCGTATTCATCGGAATGTTGGTATTACGAGTATATACCTACCTATGCTTTTATGCTATTATTACGTGTATTTGATAGGTACGGTACATATTCATCGTTTAATTAAACACTTGTAAGAAGCGTCAAGTAAGCTATACCTACGGACATACTTCAATGCACTTAAATTTAGTGAGTGGCTAGAGTCTCACCAATATCTTAAAGGCGTTCCGAACCTCATTTGCAAATGCTACACCTGCCGCTTAACAAACGATCTAGCAAACTCAAAAGTTCCCTTAAGTGGCAATACAATATACCTGCCCTTTATAACGTTGGAAAAGCTATTGACTAATGAAAAATGGGCGTCTAATATGGTTTTGTCGACCTCGTTGGAGAAGTCGCGGTTTTATGTGTGTAAAAAAGAATATTCAGAGACGACCAGGACTTTAATTGGCTGTGCCATAGCGGCTGGCACGTAAGATCTAGTTGCCTTTAATCAACATTTGATCGCAAGGCAACGGGGTTTCATATATTTTTTATTTTTTTTCAAATTGTAACATAGTTGCTACTTATTCGGCCCTTTTGGACATAAACTATTATATAAATACACACATACACATATCACGTCTATATCCCGAAGGGTTAGGCAGAGGTGCATTACACACCCACAATTTGCAATTTATATAAAACCCATAAAAAAGTTAGTATAATTCCCGGTTACGGCATTACATGGAACCAAAAATTTACTGGCAAAGAGTGGGTGTGAAATGCACCTCTGCCTACACATTCAGGGATATAGGAATAATGTATGTACGTATTTGAAAAAAATTTGTGGTGTCATTAGATTTCATGATAAGCCTCGCGTTTTTCATGTGACGTCGGCATTCGTGCGGAAATGTAATATGTTGTGATTATTCAAGCTTGGTTGTTGATACACAAGCTTATGGGCTCTGCAAATGGGGAAATGTTTTAAATACATATATGGCGCCGGAGCTTTCTGCTATATCCAAAGGGATTATACTGTTGTATGAGGCATATCAGTACTTATCCACTTGGTCACGGCATCGCAAACAAAATTTACTACGGTTCATACCAATTGCTAAATATAAAGCATCTGGCTTTCTGTTATTTTTAACCGACTTTCAAAAAGGAGGAGGTTCTCAATTCGACAGTATGTTTTTTTTATGTTTGTATCTCTGGACTAGGTGAATCGATTTTGTTTTTTTTTTTAAATGAAAGCTTCTACTTCCGAAGTGGTCCCATTGCGACAATTATTTGGTCCCATATCGGTAATTTGAAGTCGGTTGTTGTGTCAATTTTTGACGTGTATTTTATTCGACATAATCTATATCTATACTTATAACTAGCAACCCGTAGCGCAAACTGCGCAAGTAATAAATCCAGTTTAAATCATGTTAAAATTAACATTTTGTCAAATTTCTAATCTTATCGCACCACTTGAGACCACGACCTTTCCAACGGTGTGCCACACTTGACTGTGCGACTCTTAGTTTAGGAGGAGAAGCGGCTTCACTGGCGTATTATATATATAGATAGATAAATCTGTAGAAGTGAAAATTCTGTACATTGAAAATATCATAAAAATAAATGGCAGGGGGTGTTACTAGACCGACACCGAACCCAAAAAAGTGATTAAAAAAAATTTTGTCTGTCTGTCTGTCTGTTTGTTCAGGCATCACGCAAAAACTATCGGTTTGATTACGATGAAACTTGGTATAATTATTCTTTAATATCCTGGGCACCACACTGGGTACTTTTTATCCCGGAACAGTATATACAATAACAAGTCAAAATTAAATTAAAAAATTAAAAAACCCCCGACTCACCAAAAAAGTGATGTATAAGTTATGACCTTTCATTTGATACCCAACACGGATATATTTGAACACATTCAATTTTTCATCACCACTTTCACCCCTCATATCTTTGAAATGGCTTAACCGATTTATATAAACCATAGCTAAGAACACATCTTTCAAACAAAAGAAACAGAATCAAAATCGGTTCATCCGTTTGGGAGCTACGATGCCACAGACAGACTTATAAACACACACACACACACACACACACACACACACACACACCTCAAGCTTATAACACCCCGTTCTGGTTTCCGTCGGGGGTTAAATACAAACTTAATTTTGCGGTTCGATCCCTAGACCCGATTACTGCACCAACCGCAAATATCCACCCGCAGTGGAGTTCACTTAGGGGCGCTGCACACGGCTAAGAGACTATAATATTTTATCTTAAGATAGAATATCGCTCAACAGCTATAGATAATAAATAAGTAACTGATGATCAAGAAAGCTATAACACGCAGGCGGAGCTGCGGGCAACAGCTAGTGACTTAATATATTTACGGATACGATAATTACCAGACAGAATTTTGATCAGAAAAAATAAATTCTATTAATCTAAGATAATGGTTTTGAAAATCATTTGTCAAGTAATAACTAACTATTTAGTAATATACCTAGTATTATGCCTAAGTTCCGCTTAAAAACCTATTAGTTATTAATTAAATTTGTCAAATTCATATAGATTTTAATCTACTAATAGGCACTTAAACTGTGACTGAATTTCGCAAACCTCCCTTACTCTCTGCACATAATTGTTAGAGTAGTGGCTTTAATGGATCCCCGGTGCAAAATGCTCCCTTTATTGCATTAATATCTAATTTACACCTCCGAAAGCTCATATCTTAAAGGTAATTTAATTGAATTAGCAGTATAATGTAATAGAACATATTAAGTGTCTTAACAGTACATTTTATGGTGTCTACTTGATAACAACGAGTTCGTAATAACAAAGTGAACCTCGCACGGTCATTTTATTTCTAAACATGCTGTCACATCAAAAAACTAGTATTATTAAATACTTGACGTGACAAAATAATGAACACATAATATTGAACCAAAATAACCGACTTCAACCGACTAAAAAGCAATTTGGGGTATATAAAGTTCTATTCAATACAAATCCATCAAACCCAAAGACAACGTAACTGCTGTAAATCGTTGATGAGTTCACTCAACTGGCTTTCAGCTCCCTCATCAGATCGACTCCAAACCTTCATAAAATGGTAGTCCTTTATAATACCTAATGAAAAAAATTAACAAACGCACTAGTCGCCCTCACAATTTTTGAAGGTTATCCTCGACTTGTTCGCGATCCTATCATCAGATCCTGGTTTCCTTATTATGGAACCAACCAACCAACGAAGTTATCCGCAGACAAATATACAAAAAATATACGGTCGAATTGAGAAACCACTTTTTTTTAAGTCAGCTGAAAATAAATACAATTTGGTTTCGTTCTTCGAAAGTTAAACGCGTAACATATCCATTGGTGATCCATTTTTATTTATACAATATACAGGTTAAACTGTAAAACTAAACAATCGATCTTTGAATTGTTGAATGTAATCATAATTACATAATTACCTAAGTTATTGGCTGACACTCTGCTGGAGTGATTCTCTAGCCTTGAGAATTTTCACTTCCAGTAGGAACAAGACAAATACACAAGCACAATTGTCGATATTGGAGCAACGACAACCTTCGACTTAAACACCAAAAGCCACTTCAATCACGTAAAATTACACTATGGCCGGTATAAAAGCAGGGGTACCCACCTATCCGCGATCCCAATTCAAAGTTTGTGTAGTCGATTGCAGAAGTGCAAACGAGGAGAATGGGCACAACTCAACAATGTCATCTAAAAAAATAATGGAAACCTCTATTACGTTAAATAAATGATCACCAATATAGTATTTGTTGTTTTAATTTTATTCACGTTTCACATATATAAAGATTTATGGCCCACCCTGCAAAGTATCTAATAAGGACTTAATTAGAAAAAGTATATGATCCAACGTTTCCTCTGGAACCTCTTTTTTACTGAGTGCAAGAGGTAACCTAAAAAGTCACCACGCGCTCAGAAAAACCGAACTCCCCAACGTTTCTTAACCTGTAAAAATACTGAATGAACAATAAGATTTTATTGAGCCGCAAGACAGGCTTGGAAATGACGGTAATTGAGGCAGATAGGATTCAAACTCGACTATAATAATGGAAACGACACTGGAGCAAAAAAACGATAAAAGTTTTAAGCACCGATTCCATCAATGCTTTTTAGATGTTTTGGAAGCCGATTGAAATAACGTAATGTACTTTACTTATCCAATAAAAATACCGATAGCCAGGGTTTGTTAAAACTTAATAAATTTTATAAGCAGTGAAGTTTGCTAACTTTTTCTTATATAATTTTACAATAAGAATAGCAAAAACTATAGTCTTGGGCTGGAATCGAACCAGCGACTGATCCCTTTCCAGGAGGAATGTTCTACCAACTGACCAAGACACCAGTAGCCCAAGACAAGACATCTAATTTTGTGATCACATTGTGTTAATATCGCGACTTACGGCGTCACCAGAGTGCCATCTACCGGTAGTTGAGGAACTAACTACTATGGTAGGCTGTGTGTAATGTTGCAATTACGTTTAGACACAGCTAGAGGGCTCTGATGTCAATCAATTAATATATTTTATAAGCAGTGAAGTATGCTAACTTTTTCCTGTATAATTTCCTAATTGTAGAAGCAACTATATTTTTATTTTTGTAACTTGAGACGTTCATAAGCGTCATTTAGTGACCTAAGTGAATAAATGGTTTGATTGGTTGATTGATTGATTGACAGTCAACCTCACCTGCAAGCAAAACAAGCTCTTGGTAAACACCAATATGCCTGTCCCCAAATACATGGGACAAGTACCTAGTGAAATGTAGGCGTATCAAGTCCCTTTGCCTAGCCTTTTGGGGAAACCGGTGTAATTATATTATTACTCGTACTAGCAGTCGCACGAGACTTCGTCCGCATGGTAATTTGGATTTTTTCCCGTTCCCGTCGCTTGTAATTATTGTTCCCGTCGCGTCACCCGTAATAACATCTAGCTTCTCTTTAAAAGATAGATGTATGCTACGCCTGACTTTTTTTAGAAGTTTTAAAGAGCAACAATTCTTTAGTACATCATTTTAACATTAACCGTTTGGTCAGCGCACGCAACGGAAGTTCTTAAAAGAAATAATTTTTCCCCGTTTTTGAAACATATCACACTGCTCCTCCACTCCTATTGATCTTAGCGGGATGTTATATAACCTATAGTCTTCCTCGATAAATGCACTTCTAAGCAAACAAAGAATTTTACTAATAGAACCAGTACTTTCAAATATACAAACAAACAAATAAATAAACAAACTCTTCTGCTTTATATAATATTAGTATAGACTGCTGTTCTCTCTGAGACAGTCTTGATAATGCTTCGTTTAGAGGCGAAACAATTGTCGACGTTTTGTTGTCTTTTTAATCCTGCGAAAAATATTTAAATATTGTTTAATATTATATAATATTGTTAATATTATATAATAAATATTGTGCTATTAAGAGATTTAAGTTTAAAGTGTTTTTTTTTTAATATTTTACTTACCATTGCTTTGTCATGGATTTTCGCCGAGTAACGCCTGGTTCCATCCAATAATTAGTATAGATGTTAAAAATATTAATTAAATTTAAACTAACAGGACGTTTTATTAAAAGATATGCTATTTTCGGCGCTTAAGTGTAGGTTGTGACCTAAATACATTAAGAAACATATCCTGGAATCTAAATAGGTATCCTCGTATACCGTATTTACAAGTACATGTGGTACTTACAAACCTACTGTAACCTAAGTACCTAAAATTTTGTACCTAAAGATAAAACTCTAGTGAGCCACAATATAGAAAGGAAGAATATCTTAATAATATAAATAATAAGTAAGTAGGTTCCATTATGGAATGCAGACATTTCAGAGCAAACGACAGCGGTGCTCAATGGAGTACGTAATCAGGGTTATGTCTTTAATATTCTAAGGGTCGCAATTCCCGTCCTCGTTCTGCTTAACAATACTTATCGTAAAACTGATAACTGAGATAATTATCATGATCCGCCATTGTGCAGTCACATAAAATAGTTAAAGTATTAGCTTAACTTAAAGTAACGAATAATATTTATCTACGCTTTTTAAGTGCGTAAAAATCTTCCCATAGAATAAAAAATAATATTAATATAAAAATTTGAAATCTTTAACCATTATGTAACACTAGGGTCATGGGGTCCGAGCGCGCGCTGTCTTATAGAGACATTGCTAAACGCTTAATCGATGCTTCTCGGGAGCAGAAGGCTGGCTATTTTCTGGTGCAAAGAAAAAAGCACACACTGGTCCTTCAAATACGACGTATGCAAATGCAACGCGAACATGGGAAACAGCGACACACTGGTCCTACGTCACCGTACCAGTGTGTTCGTTACCCTACAAATTGTATAGGCCAGATCCTGTTCAGATGTCATAATGCGTGGTGTACGTCGCATGTGAAGGATGAGTTTGCCCGTCCCTTCAGTATCGCCATCCAACATGGCAACACAGCCAGCAATCTGAGAACCTTCCCAGTCAGCAATGACGATGTGTTCCCGTGGAAATGGGATCATCACATCAGCTAGTTTGTTGGAAACACCTAAAATCCGGTGCAAAAATAAATTTGATAATTGCAAAAACAACAATTCCCGGCTATCGAGTCCTTTTTTGCGCCATCGAAATAATAAAACTATAATGCAATGCATGCTACTAATTGCAAATGTTGAGCGGACCAAATATCCTTAATTTTTTTTATGCTCTATTTTCATGATTTCAGAGATATGCACTGGGTATGATGTCGACCAGCATACCAAATTTGGTCAAAATCGGTCGAGCTGTTTCGGAGGAGTTGGCACACAAACGATTTACACTTGTCGTCTAAGATACGCTACGCTACGCTACGCTACGCTACGCTCCGCTCAATAAATACATAAATGCAGATAAAATCCTATGATTAAGATTACATAGTAGGTATACATTACTAATACCTAATACAAATAGGATCGTAAATAGGATTCCTTATAGATTACATAAATTTACATTCTGTATGCCATGCAAAAGTAGGTACCTACCTACAGAGATACAGAGATACTTATATTTCGCAGCCAAAGTTATCCAACTATGTGTGGGAGCAAAACGTGACTAAACAACGGAACAAAACTTCAGACTGTATTATTGATATCTGCGAACTCATGAATATAATAGCTTTAGATAGGTAATATAACGGTTACGTAACTTATTTATTATATAACTTAGGGTTAACTTTTCGTGGTTTCAATGTTTCCACAAAATTTTGTATTGCAATTCAGACTTAAAACCTTATAATTATATTTTTAGCATTACCCCAATTGTAATCTATATTGTGAAATAAATAAATAGATATGAAGAAATAAAAATATTGACAGAAGAAAACATTAGTGTTTAGGTAACGTCCAAGAAGTTGGCCCCCCACTTATCGATTACAAAAATTTTGAAAGTTGTTCTGGGTTGTTCTAGGTTTGTGCTACTTTGTTCCAAAACATTATAGAGCTAAGACTGAAATTTTCAGAGAAAATCCAAAAAAGCTAATTTCTGAGCTGGCCCCCCACTTTTAAGATATCGTAATTCTGGCGGTTGTTCTGGGTTGTGCTAGGTTTTTTCTGTATTGTTCCAAAATATCGCGCCCGAAAACCAATTATTTTCGCAATTAACGCAAATAATAATTTCTGAGCTGGCCCCCCACTTTTAAGATATCACGATTCTCGCGGTTGTTCTGGGTTGTGCTAGGTTTGTTTTATATTGTTCCAAAATATCGCGCCCGAAAACCAATTATTTTCTCAATTATCGCAAATAATAATTTCTGAGCTGGCCCCCCTCTTTTAAGATATCAAGATTCTGGCGGTTGTTCTGGGTTGTGCTAGGTTTGTTTTATATTGTTCCAAAATATCGCGCCCGAAAACCACTTATTTTCGCAATTATCGCAAATATTAATTTCTGAGCTGGCCCCCCACTTTTAAGATATCACGATTCTGGCGGTTGTTCTGGGTTGTGCTAGGTTTGTTTTATATTGTTCCAAAATATCGCGCCCGAAAACCAATTATTTTCGCAATTATCGCAAAATAATAATTTTTGAACTGGCACCCCACTTTGAAGATATCACAATTCTGGTGGTTGTTCTGGGTTGTGCTAGGTTTGTTTTATATTGTTCCAAAATATCGCGCCCGAAAACCAATTATTTTCGCAATTATCGCAAATAATAATTTCTGAGCTGGCCCCCCACTTTTAAGATATCACGAATCTGGCGGTTGGTCTGGGTTTTTCTTCTTTTTTTTTTGGTTTGTATTGGTATAATTTGAGGTTTTATTGGTAAAATTTAAGGTTTCATATGAAAAGTATGAAAAATACGTGCGGTTTCGATACGATCATCCATATTCTTAAATTCGTGAAACTTTTCTTAGAAAAGGGTACCAATACAGAGGTATATAAGCAACGTGCTAATGTCTTGCGTCAAGTTTCGCGCTTCGTACAAGATGGTAGCGTGCCTGGAGTTTCTATCATTGACGCTTTATCAAACATCACTATTTTGTGTGAGCTTATTTTTCAGGAAGAGCCTAGCCTGGAGGAACGTAGGGAGTGCAAAGTATGCAATACCATCTTCACAAGGCAGCCAGTGACCGTTTCATTAGATATTGACACCATCATAAGTCATGGGTGCGAAAAAATAAGCGATGCTATAAAAGCTAACGAAATTTTCATTTCGAAAAAGACTTGTGTGAAATGTAAAAGCTTTGTTGAAATGAAATTCGACTATCGATTTCACGCTTTTATAGAGTGTATTGAAGATGTTGACGCTAGGTTTGAAATAAAACAATTTCCCACGTCGATTAACTTAGGCGGATCTTCGTTTCAGCTTGCTGGGATTGCAGATTACCACGCTGGCGGTAAATCCGCTGGGCACTACACTGGCTGCGTCATATACGGCGATACGTGGTTCCGTATAGATGATTTGGTTTCAAAACCAAAACAGATTTCAAAAAATGACGTCATCAACCCAGTGTTCTGTATTTACGTTCGAGTTTAAATGACTAATTTGAAAAGCGACTACTGTATTAAATTTAATAATAATATAATATCAAAGGCTTCCTAAATCTCAAGTTTTCAAAGACTCAATAGTTTTAAAGGCTTTTTAGTGGCAAGGTTTACATCCAAAGGAGTTGTGTGGAAATGTTTGGTTGAATTTTCCACGTATCTAAGAAAAATGTCAAGAAAAAAACAATATGAAAAAAAAAGGATAAAATACAAAATAAAACAAAAACATTTTTAATTCATTAAAAAAAACAAAAAACTAAAAAAATTAAAAACAATACGAAAAAAAGAAAAAATACACAATAAAAAAAAAGCTCTTTTTTAATTCATTAATAAAACAAATGACTAAAAAAACAAAACAAAAATACAAAAAAAAAGATGAGCGTATTGACAAATTTCATGGTGTTAAATCTTTAATGCGAATTTTTTTTTAAATGGTAACATCATGTCTTAAGATTCTAGCATAACTCGATTATTCAAAAAATAAAAAGTTCTTTTCTCTCTTTAATTCATTAAAAAACTAAAAAAACAAAACATAAAACTACAAAAAAAAAGATGAGAATTTTGACATATTTCATGGTTGTCTTGTAATTTAAGAAAAATAAATTTTATCGAAAATTTTTATATAAATTTTTTTTGGAAATCAATATTTTCAAACGAAGTAGAACAAGCTGAGAACAACCGTTGTAATCCCGATAGCTCGAAAATGTGGTGCTAGCTCAAAAATTATAATTTGTGAAATTTGCGATAAATAATTTGTTTTCGGGTGCGATATTTTGGAACAATATAGAACAACCCAGAAAAACCGCCAAAATCGTGATATCTTAAAAGTGGGGTGCCAGCTCAAATTTTAGTTTTTTTCTTTGATTTTCTCTGAAAATTTCATACTCAGCTCTATAACGTTTTGATGAACAAAGTAGATAGAACAAACCTAAAACAACTGAGAACAACCGCTGCCGCTGTTATCCCGATAGCTCAAAAATGTGGTGCTAGCTCAAAAATTATTATTTGCGAAATTTGCGAAAAATAATTTGTTTTCGGGCGTGTCATTTTGGAACAATATAGAACAAATCTAGAACAACCGCCAAAATCGTGATATCTTAAAAGTGCGGTGCCAGTTCAAAAATATTATTTGCGAAAATAATTGGTTTTCGTGCGCGATATTTTGGAACAATATAGAACAAACCTAGCACAACCCAGAACAACCACCAGAATCGTGATATCATAAAAGTGGGGTGCCAGTTCCAAAATTATTATTTGCAAAAATTGCGAAAATAATTGGTTTTCGGGCGCGATATTTTGGAACAATATAAAACAAACCTAGCACAACCCAGAACAACCACCAGAATCGTGATATCTTAAAAGTGGGGTGCCAGTTCAAAAATTATTATTTTGCGATAATTGCGAAAATAATTGGTTTTCGGGCGCGATATTTTATAACAATATAAAACAAACCTAGCACAACCCAGAACAACCGCCAGAATCGTGATATCTTAAAAGTGGGGGGTCAGCTCAGAAATTATTATTTGCGATAATTGCGAAAATAATTGGTTTTCGGGCGCGATATTTTGGAACAATACAAAACAAACCTAGCACAACCCAGAACAACCGCCAGAATCGTGATATCTTAAAAGTGGGGGGCCAGCTCAGAAATTATTATTTGCGATAATTGCGAAAATAATTGGTTTTCGGGCGCGATATTTTGGAACAATATAGAACAAACCTAGCACAACCCAGAACAACCGCCAGAATTATGATATCTTAAAAGTGGGGGGCCAGCTCAGAAATTAGCTTTTTTGGATTTTCTCTGAAAATTTCAGTCTTAGCTCTATAATGTTTTGGAACAAAGTAGCACAAACCTAGAACAACCCAGAACAACTTTCAAAATTTTTGTAATCGATAAGTGGGGGGCCAACTTCTTGGACGTTAGGTAATAATCGAAAATCTGTGATCCATCAGCCCTGTGTATAGTCTAATTATTTAATTAACTGATAACAAATGTTTTTTGTTTGTAACAACTGTTTCGCAGCCTAACTTTGTTGTTGGTCTACTCCTAACAGCATAATTTATCGTATTCATTTTGTTGCAAGTGTTATGTGGAAACCTGATTACATCATAAGAGTATTGATCCTGGTCACCGTGGCAAAGAATGCCTGTGACAGGTGACCACACTCTTCCGCAGATTATGCATTATTTCTTAACTCTCTTTCCATCTTGGAAGATACCAATAAACTTTTTTATTATAAACGAATACAGTCTCAATCATACTTAAGACTAACTTTAAAATTCACGTGTCAAAATCAATACCATACTTTTTAATAAGAGTTAACACAGTTTCCAAGAACGGGGGTGGCCATCGATGAACCAGTCAACCTGTGACCACCGTTCCTTAGCGACAAGGTCGTCCTTTATTAGTTTAGTACTATACAACCAAGAGATTTATCTTATCTTATCTTAGCTATCTATCTTAGTCGTAAGTCTTGATATTGATACAATAGTGATCGCAATATTAGAGTCTTGGGCTACTGGTGTCTTGGTCAGTTGGCAGAACATTCCTCCTGGAAAGGAAACAGTCGCTGGTTCAAGCCCAAGACTTGATTGAGTTTTGCGATTTATATTGTGAAATTATTATCTTATCTTATCTCTCTTTACCTTAAGTTTTTTTTTTCGAAATACAGGCGTATTATGCCTCTCCCTGCCGCTTTGGGAAACAAACGTCATAGTGTGCATATTTATGGTAAATAACACAATAAACAAGTTAATAGAAAAATAACATTAGATTCTTAATTCCATAAATAGTAACATTAATTGATTCGTGTTGTGCTTTAGTGAATGCGATCAACTGACCTCAACACGCAACGCATGAATACAAATGAAATGACCTTTCTTAATAAATAATGTTCCAACAAAGAAAACTATTTCGATGCATATTGTACCTATATAGCTATAAAATTGGTGTAATTTGATGGACCTGATATAACATTTGAATAATTTAGTATAGGTACCTGCAACACTAAAACCTGGGGGGACCCGACGTCGAATTGAGTAACTACCTCCGACTTTCGTCGGTTGAAAATGTGTACTCTTTCAATAGTCCCAAAGTTAGTTAAAAACTATATTTACAAACAAAAATCAAACTTCAGATAGGAGCAGGATATTATACCTACGGCAAGAAGTTAAAGTATAACTTAAAATAAAAGTTGATAAGTAAATTTATTTATTGTGAGAGTGTTGCCGTATACACGTGCACCTTCTACTTTATAAGTTTGGAAATGTTTACAATTCAAAAGTTGTGTAAGTACCTCATGGGAGAGGCTACTTACCACAGTGGAAAGTTTTCATCGTGCTATTAAACGAGAAATGGATTACAGTTACAACACATTTTATCGACTGTTTTTCGTACTCATATATTTATATTTTTACCGTAAATCGGCTACTCCCTTCCAGAGGGAACGCTCAACCAACAGACCAAGGTACTACAGCTTGGTTGATCGTTCAATAAGACCATGGATTGATGATTCTAGTTCAAGGAGATTCCTTCTTCATTTTAACTACAATTTCTCTAATGAATATCATTGTAAACTCTTAAGTACTGTAACCCAAGATATTGAAAACCAAATCACATAGGCGTAATGAATACTACCTAACCTAGATAATATGAGGACGGAATTTCTCTTAGATTTGTTATGTTATTTATAGGGCACACGGGCCTATGTCGGTTGCCAACCGTTCAGCAGTAAGGCTAGTAGGGCAGCTAATGTACTTTTTATACACAATTGCACATGAAGCATTATGAGATTATGTCCGAATGATGTGCGGCTGCAGCTGCTGGACAACTGCCAGATCTAAGCACCCTAGGAAACAACGTTTTGTTGCCAACATTTAACTGATATATGGTCTTAGAAACTTGCAGCAGAATTTTCTAACTAAACATTATATCTTGCGCTGGCGCATGATATGGTACATTTTTATAACTGTGCAAGAGAGTACGTAAATGCAGCATTTCTGTATATGGCAAACTGACTTCAAAAAATCAAAATCAAAATATCTTTTTTTTTTTTTTTTATATTTAGGTCGACAAATTGACGCCACTCGCCTGATGGTAAGCTGAGGCGACGTCTGGCAATTGAGGGCGACTCTCACAGTACACAGGAATACTATAGAGAGTGGCCCTCAACTTGACGACCCTGTAATGTGCCTCTTCACGCTTCGCTTAAAGAGCCCAGGGTTATATGTAGGAGGAAACACGTGCGCAGGCAGGGCGTTCCAAGCCACCATCGTTCGGCAGAGAAACGATCGTTTAAAACGCTCGGTTTTCGCGAAGACGGTTTCCACGGTATGAGGGTGACATCTCTGCCCGGCACGCGTTGTTCGGGATCGGAAGGGAGAGGGTGGGATCAGGTTGAAGAGCTCTTCAGAACACTCACCGTGGTAAATACGGTAGAACGCGGCCAAGGAAGCAATTGTTCGGCGCTGGGCTAGCGGCTCAAGGCTTCCCGTTACCTCCGGACAGTCTATAATGCGAACAGCGCGTCGCTGCATAGCGTCGAGTGCGTTCAGCAAATACTTCGCGGAGCCGTCCCAGAGGTGAGAGCAGTATTCAACGCAGGGTCTAATCTGCGTTTTGTACAGCAGACACCTCTGGTGCGGTGTAAAGAATCGCTTTACCTTGTTCAGTATTCCTAGTTTCCGCGAAGCTAGCCCAATACATCTCTCAATGTATTTTGTGTTATTGAGCTCTCGACGAACGTCTATGCCAAGGATGTCTAGATTGTCCTTCATTGGTAATATTGCATTCTGAAGAGTGGGTAGGGGAAGGAAAGGGGATTTTTTCGCTGTAAATGCACACGCCTGTGTTTTGTGGGCATTGAACTCGACCAAGTTCTCGGCACCCCATTGGGAGATACTGTCGAGGCTTCGGTCGAGATCACCCACGAGATTCTTTATTCATATAGGTCACAAAGTAACACTTATGAACGTCAAAAAAAGAAAATGCGTCTACATTTATATTTACCGCCAGATTCGCAAGGCAATAGGTAGAGCCTGTGAGGAAAGAACCTGGCAAGAAAAACTCACGGTCACTCTTTTTAAAACGCAAACACTTTATGCAGTGTAGCTTTAGAATGTGATAAGGTTGCGTGATGTTTTGGTCTATTTATCGTAAAAATATTTTAACTTATAATACTTAGTTATTTATACAAAGTAGTACATATCGACTTATAGATTATGGAAAAGCTTTAGACTAGAAATACTTACTACCTATTACGTGTTATATTGAAATTTTGAAAGCAAATCAGATAGATAAACAATATATTTATTGCTTTCTGTATTAATAACTAATCGAAGTATGTAACGAGAAAAACAAAATACAATTCAAATACTTATAAAACTCAAGGAATAGAATAATATATATAAGAGCAACATGTAGGTATATCCTATGACTATATATTCCTCATCATAATACAATGCAAACTAACCTGTCCTCCCTGAAACGGAAAACGTTTACATAAGCAGCAAAGTAAAAGATTCTCTCCCAGAGTTCGATACCTATCGCGCGACGCTGGATTATTCAAAGGAATTAATTCGTTCGCGAACAAGCCATAAGGAAGCAAAGGTAAGATAAGAAAGCTAAAATATTCACGAGGGCCTGGAATCCAATATTCCTGTTATCTACTAAACAAGAGCTCAAGTACCTCGCGATATGGAACCTTAAGAATATAGAAAAAGTTATAAACATTTATGAGCCTTTATTGCGAATCAGGGAAACTTGTGTATGTACCTATGTCGTGTCGACGATTTTATGACAAGTTGTTACTATAGTACATCAGTTTTAATCAACATGTAACATCAACAATGATTCATCAGTTGGTGTCCAGAATTAATTTTGCTAACACTCTGTCCATGGCATACTTACTCCTTTAACGATAAAGGCGACGAAGTCAATGGCAACTTCGTATGTTGCCATTGGTTTTTCCATACAGTTTCAAGTGCACCGAATGCATGTGAAGATGACTGCTATTATTGGTGACTAGCAACCCTTAGAGCAAACTGCGCAAGTAATAATTTTTTATTTTTTTACTTTTTGTCAAATTTCTAATCTTATCGCACCACTTGAGACCACGACCTTTCCAACGGTGTGCCACACTTGACTGTGCGACTCTTAGTTTAGGAGGAGAAGCGGCTTCACTGGCGTATTATTATATAGATTTGATAAATTTAAAAGTAAAAAGGCGGTGTGTAGTTGTGTGTACTACATAATACGTGTGTGTAAAACAGGTCACATTATACGTTCACGTACGTGCACTCACACAAATGCAAAGCTCAGCTTACGACTTTCGAACTATACATGTATCGAGGCAGTCTTGCAGGTCTGCATACACAATATCTCCGCACTCTCCACAGGGTTCAGAATAAGATTTCGTAATAATGCCTAGTAGTTAACTGTTGCATTAAAAAGTGTATTAGAACACGAGTACGAATGTTTAATACCTAGTGTGTGCAGTTTCATACACTACTTCTACTTCATCGAATTACATCTCATACGTTTAGGCATTTTGACAAACACAAAGGAATTCAAATCAAACCTCTGAAAATTCATTATGAATAAGGGGCCTCCCCCTTATTCATATATGTCAAATATAGAAATCATAATTCGAATTTAGTAAGTAGATAAGGTAAACGCTCCTATTCCCGTTAACGTCCCAGTAACCGGTAACTAGACACTTTTTCTATTTTTACAGCATTCTATTAAAAATAAATTACATTTTTTGGATAGCAACATATTTTTAATAACATTTTAAATCATAAATGTGGCAACACTGGCTTACAAGTCTTAGGGGGCCGGTAGTATTTAAAATCAAAGTTACGTATTTTAAAAATTTAGAAAATTTCGAAGTTTAGTTGCTGAACCTCGGAGCTGTGACGTCGTAGGAGATTGCTCCCCGTGCCATAAAACCAGGGTAGCCTAGTTTGGCAAAGCAGATAATAGTTCATTAATATGACTTTTGAATTGATAATTAGATGAAGCGAATATGTCAATGTCATTGAAATATTTATTGTACGTTTCTACAAGACGACGAAGAGGTACGCGGACACCAGCATTAGTCCTGCAATATGGAATATGAAAAAGTTGATATTGGCGTGCCCTTCGCCGATAGACTGTTCTAGGTACAGTGTAGCATATTTCATTAGTGATGGCCGTGCAGTCAAATTTATTATTACATAGGCCATGTAGCATCATGGATTCAAGAAATAGACGTCTAGATTCCAGGCTCAGAAGATTAAAGTTGTTTAACAAATCAGAGTACGGTAGTCTAGACCGTGTACATTTATAATAAGTGGTGCGTAGGAACTTTTTCTGCACCAACTCCAGTCTATAGGAGTATTTAGCATAGGGAGGGTTCCATATGGGAACGGCGTATTCTAATTGAGACCTTATCAGTGTTTTGTACAGCAACTAAAATGTGGAAGGTCGTACGAAGTCCCGGGAGGACCTTATAACAAATCCGTACATACGATAAGCTTTGTTTCCAATATTGTCAATATGTTTGTCGAAATGTAGAGAAGGATCCAATAACACCCCCAGGTCACGAACCAAGTTTAGCTTGTTTAGTGAAACATTATTGATGGAATATGAAAAGTTAAGTTTATTAATATTCTTGGTAAATGAGATAGTATGGCATTTAGTAAGACTGAGGAAGAGCTTATTTTGGATACAATAATTTTGCAGTCTACATAAGTCCTGTTGAAGCAACTGACAGTCTTGAATATTTTTGCAGGATTTATAGATTTTAATGTCATCGGCGTTCATCAAAAAGTTAGAGTGCTCAAAGCATTGTTTTATGTCATTAATGAAAATTATAAAAAGGAGTATCGATCCCTGTGGTACTCCAGAGCTAGCAATGATTGGGTTTGAGTAGTATCCATTAACAACGACTCTTTGTGTTCTATTTACAATATACGACATAAACCAACGAAGTAAGTTGCCTCGTATTCCGTTGAAAGCAATTTTCTCCAGTAACAGCGAGTGATCCACCTTATCAAATGCCTTCTGGAAATCAGTATAAACGGCATCCACTTGCACTTGCCTATCCATGTTTGCGAATAAGTACCCTACAAAGCTCATAACGTTTGTGCAAGTTGACGCAGATTAGACCCTGCGTCGAATACTGCTCTCACCTCTGGGACGGCTCCGCGAAGTATCTGCTGGACGCTCTCGACGCTATGCAGCGACGGGCTATCCGTATTATAGATTGTCCGGAGGTAACGGGAAGCCTTGAGCCGCTAGTTCAGCGCCGAGCAATAGCTTCCTTGGCCGCATTCTACCGTATTTACCACGGCGAGTGTTCTGAAGAGCTCTTCAATCTGATCCCACCCTCTTCCTTCCGATCCCGAACGACTCGTGCCGGACAGAGATGCCACCCCCACACAGTGGATAGCATGTTCGCGAGAACCGAACGTTTTAAACGTTCGTTTCTCTGCCGGACGATAGTGGCCTGGAACGCCCTGCCAGTGCATGTGTTTCCTCCCACATATAATCCTGGGTTCTTTAAGTGGAGCGTGAAGAGGCACGTCAGTAGGTCGTCAAGTTGAGGGCCACTCTCAATAGTAATGTGTGCTGTGAGAGTGGCCCACAATCGCTAGACGTCGTCACGACTTACCACCAGGCGGGCGGCGTCAATTTGGCGAACCAAACATAAAAAAAAAAAAAAAAAAGTTGAGCGCCGTTTTACGAAACCGTGTTGTTCTGAATTGAGATCAAGGCCAGACGATGCCATTCTTCCGCTGAGATGCAGCCTGGCAAATTTTCTCGTAACAACGGTTGCGTCGGCGGGTGCTTAGTCAGGCTGGAAAATCTATTCTTTTTGGCCAAGTAAAGTATTAGATAGTGGTTTCACTACAGTCAGTCAGTCTTAATTACGTCACTTTCATATTTTTATGCTGTCACTTTGATACCTTTTTGAAGCAATCTGGTTTTCTAAGTGACCAGGTTCATGGTTTGATTAAAAAAATCTCTTCAAACAAATTGTACTAAAAAGTTTATTGCAAGTAGAATTTTATCCAACTCTGTTGTAATCATTTAAAAAAATACTTTACGATACAGATTTGCAGAAAATCTCTTACAAAATCTGTACCATAAAATAACTTTTAATTTATTCTAGTACCAGTGTCATAATCATAGGAAAATTAAATAAATCTAACTACTTTGCAATATTCCGCCACACGCAAATTACCCAACTCTCGTATTTATTCATGCACATAACCGCCCACCAAACCCACTTAAAATTAGGCCGAAAGAATAGAGAAATAATTTTGAAAATACAATAAATATGAGAGTTGTGTTAGCGTGTAAAAAATAATACAAAACCTCGACACGTGTTTCGCCTCCAGCCAGGGGCATCATCAAGAGATGTCGATGGCTCGGCGCACGTCGACCGAATGACGACTTTATAATCATAGGACTTTATCAACTTTTGAAATCATAATTTGAAGTTTATGACATTCCAAATTCAAAATTGAAAGCATAATAAAATAGGTGCCAGTTAGTCTCAAAACTTATGAACATTCCTGATGTACCCCATGGGGCCAGCACTAGAGTGACTTTGACTGGAAGTTTCCCGTAGATAGGTTGGTACAAAATCTTGGTCACATGATTCAATGACATCTCATATATTTATTTAGCACCCTTTAAGTCATCTTTGGTATGGTAAAATTCTCAAATTCTATTTTTCTTTTGTATATCCGTCGGTGTTTTATAACGTATGTTAGCAAATGCCTCGATGTTCTAGTTACTAACACGCTTTAGTAACCGGAACATCATTGGGGCTAATTTTTTTCAGAGTCTTGATATCCCAGTGAAGAGCGTGACGTCACTGGCCAAATTAAGGTTGTAGGTATGCCCACAACTGTGAATCCACGCCAGTCGAAGTTTAGCGAGACAATCGAACAGCATTTCATTATTATTTAGGTGTAATAATGGTACCCCACAGATTAAGAAAATAAATACATATACATTTTGAATATCTCTCTCTAAAAGTATTATCTATAACTAATATCAAATATTGGATAGAAACAGGCGTTACTTGGCGAAAATCCATGACAAAACAATGGTAAGTAAAATGTTTTAAGAAAAAACTTTTTAAAAATTATATAATATTATTAAAAAAATTTTTTGCTGTTCTCTCTGTGACAGTCTTGATAATGCCTCGTTTAGAGGCGAAACAATTGTCGACGTTTTGTTGTCTTTTAATTCTGCGAAAAATTAATGCTATTATATAATTTTTAAAAAGTTTTTTAAAAAGTTTTTTCTTAAAACATTTTACTTACCATTGTTTTATAACTAATATGTCAAAATGGTTAAACCGTATTTTTAATTTAAAAAAATGCTTTCTCTAAAAATAATACCTCTTAAATATAACATAGTAAACACAGAAATTTAATGTGATATTTATGTGAACCTTATTGCCCTGAAATAGAGTTCAAATTCGTAATTAACAATAACGGATTTTGGGACAACTTAACGGTTACTGGTACATTTCTACCGGGTACTGGGACAATGACCTCCTTTTCTGATTATTGCGAATTATTAAGTATTAATCTGTATATTAACCAAGAATAAAACAAATTACAAGGAACTAGAATACATTACCTATCCAGTCATAATAGTCTTGTTTTTGTGAAGTCATTTTAAATTATTAAAACAGGCAAATGAAGTCAGCCAAGTTCAAAAATTAACGGTTATTGGGACGTTTACCTTATTCTATCTATTACTTGGGACCTATTGTTACCGGCAATAATTAAGCGTATAATTAATGATCAAACGAACTAACCTGTACATGAAATTCTATTATAATCAAATAAGCAGCTTCATTGGACTCGATTTATTATTTTACCTCTAACTACTGCTTCGGAGAAACAGAATCACTCTCCCGCTTTCATAATGTCAGTGTCAATGATCTACCAAAAGCTAGTGTTACTTTCTTTACTAATTTGTATCTAATTATAACCAGTAACTGTACGCATTGGACTTTTTATGATTACATTACAATGTATTCATTTTTTTAAAAGAAAACAATTATATCTAAATACAATACATAGGTATTCATTTACTTCTTTAGATCATAATAAAAGCTGATGCGTTTCCTTGTACAGTTCTAACAATGCATTTTATTTCAATTCGTAACATTTTATTTTACAGATGACTACGACGTAGCTACTGCAGATCGTAGTAATAATCTACATCTACATGCATGGCTGATGGCATTGTCGTCACCGGAACACACTCCAAGCGCCAAAGCTTCGTAGGCATGCCTTTTGTGACGACGACGTGATATGGCTAATTACAAAGGATGTGTTTGCCCTCGCGTAGATTACCCGCCGTGTGTCGCTTTGTCCTAAATAGACAATATGTATAGATTGTAGAGCTCACAATACCTCAGCAAAAATATTACCAAAGTAACGAAAGTAAAGTTCTGAATTGCTGTTCATTCGTCTTACTAAAACTCTGGGATGGCTGGACCTATTTGCTAATTATGGTCTTGAAAGGTCCGGCCTCGGTCATAACATACAAATGTATACAAATGAGGTTGGACGTTTCCCCCAGTGTTTCGGGTGTATTAAGATTTGAAGAAGAGAAGGGATATCTATGACTCATTATGGTAGTTCCATATTGAAATTAAAGTATAATACGAGTACATAGGTTTCCTAAGTGACCATGCATTCTGACGCACATATACCTACTTATAAGGTAATTAGTGTAATTTTCCTCACAGCAGCGCTCTTCTGACAAATATTTAATGTCTAAGTTTTGATGCGATTACATACATGTCTCTAATTATTGTATTACTTCTAAACAAAAGATTGTCTGGTACTGTCGCTTTTTGTGCAATGGGCGTTTTTATTCACTGTTTAAGATATGCATGCTTTATTTGTGATATTGGCCCTTGGTCGGGTTGTCAATTCAGACATAACATGTGAGTTAAATTTTTCATAATTATTTATTCAGTCTTATTTACACTCTTAAACTTGGTACAAATAGGTCGGCATACGTAATTGCACTTTGTAGTATTATGCAATATTACAGTAAAATATGGCCAAATTCTTTGTGGATCATATTCTGTTGTAGAGATTCCGTGAAATAGTTTTTTTCGTCCAATTTTCAGTCCGATTTGACGCCCATTTCTAGGCAAACCCCTAGGAAATAGTTTACGGATTCTCTTTATACTTCAACGAATTTTTAAGACCAAAATTAGCCAAATTTCTCGATTGTAATTGAACTCCTCCTATACGACTGAAGTAATTTAAATTAAATTTATACGTAGAGAGTGTTTAGATGGATTTGAGGATACTTTAGATTTACAATTGGACCCGGTAAGTGGCGATCCGTAGGGTTGGTTGTAACAGTCCAAGGGGATAATTGTAATTAGAAAGGAGTTCAATTACAAACATTTCAATGTTTTCCGGGTAGGAGGGTACCACTGTGTCAATTTTACTTTTATTATGATCAAATGACCTCTCCAAAATATGAACAATAAATATTATTTTGCAGCACGCATCCGAATGGAAGTCAATAACTCATCGGTGAATTTTCAAGTCATAAATTCATCATATTTTTTTGGCGGTGAAGCTAAATTTACCTATTCTAAGGATACAAATATAAAAATAAATTGCAAAAAAAAATTTGACGAGGACGAAATAGAATTATGTTACTTGTCAGAACGTAAGACTTGTTATTTTAATTTAATTTTGGGACACAACTTTTCATCAACTCTAATTCTGTCTTAACATAACTCCTATCCCCTACAACTATTAAGTATATTTATACATTTATTTATCCCGGTATCCACATGGCAGTCACGGTCACCACATGGATACCGTGAAGAAACACAGCGTCATCCGTTAATCAGCAGGTGCGTCTTTTGCAGGTGAACAAACGGAACTGAGTGTCAGCTAAGAACAAATGCCGAAATCGGGCGCACCACTACATGTACGTGGCCGCTTGTCACATACGTGGCGAGACTCGAAACGTTTACGCACACATTCGCGCACATCCAGTGGACACTCTTAGACATAGTGCGATGTACGTTGTGTGTGTGCAATTTTGCACGTTGTTAGGAAGCTGAAACTCTGTTCCGTTTGTTCTACTATGTAGGGGGACCGAAAAAAAAAGGTGGGCACAATTTCTGGAAGATTCTGGAGAGCACCTAGCGCTTACTGCACCTAGGGATGAGCGGGTGCAGGTGGTGGATTTCGCAAGCTCGTATTCACATTGGCTACCAGGCGTTTGAACAATGTGCGAGTGCTATCATTTCTACTCTACAATTTACAATTTTTGACCATTGTATGTTTTGTGTTCTTATGCCTTTAGCGAGAAATCGAAACAAGATTAATCACGACTGTTACTGATGCTTGTGATCAGTACCCAACAGTTCCATCGATTATGGATCGGTTATAAATTGTATCGAATAACGCACACGAAGGTAACCCCGTAATTAATATAGAGATCTTTATCCTGCCTATCTTGGACTATAAGGTCGCTTAACTCCCTGGATGCTACAGAGGAGCTCTTAAACAAACTTGAGTGCTAGTGAAATTAAGGTTTATCTTTAACTTACTTACGTAAGTATGATCATTGATCTCCTTCTGCCCCATCTGCCTTCGTAGAGATACTCGGTTATTATGTCTCCTCTTCATCCTCCTATAATAGTCTGTACTAGAATGTAGCTCCCGCAGGTAGACGGACATGAGGGACTGTTCCTTCATGTCCTTCTACCTGCGGGAGTTATACACACTGATGCAATCCGATCCGATATAAAGAATTGCCAAACTGTGTCTATCTTCAAGCAAAGGATCAAGGAACACTATCTCGCTTGTATGTTTATGTCATGTCTATTATAGGTTATTATGGATGGGGTGCTTTGGTCAGATCCTCCACTTGGTGCACCCCGGGCAACGACAGTGGCTGCAACTCTGCGGCAACATACCGCAGAGATGTAGCTACTACGGCTAATTCTTGCCGCCTCGCATGGGGAACGCAGACCCACCACGACGGGGGCCTTGCGAGGTCCAGGTCTCTCCGCCGACACTCTGCAGAGCAGAGGGCTGCTGTGCGGAGAAACCATCAGGGCGACGGGTCCGACATCACTGAGCTCATCAGCGGTGTCGGACACGGTCTCGTAGAGACCGCCGTTCGGCCAAACCCGGTTCTTCGGAACCGCGAGGAAGAAAACCTGAGCTCCTAGCGCGGAGCGTCTCCGCAGAGGACCAGAAGCTCCGGGGCCAGGTGGCCAGCCTGGAGGCGGAACTTGCCGCGTCCCAGTGCCGCGCTACAGATGGAGGCCCTGCGACAGGAGGTCGCGAACCTGACCAAGCTGGTCAAGGGGCCTACCGGGACCCAGACGGAGCAACTCACGCCGCCTTCGCCGAAGGCTGGGCCTTCAAGGACGGCACCCAGGACCGCGTCCAACGCGGCGCCTGGATCGCCGCCACAACCTGCGACGACTCTTACGGACCTTATGGCGGCGATCGAGAGGCGCCTCGGCGTCCTGGAGGACCGGGCGTACCGCCCTGCGCTGACGCAGCCCGCGTTTTCCTACGCGACGGTTGCTGGCGGTGCGCCCGCGCCCCGTCCAAGAGGCAGACCTCCTTCCCGCCCCGCCATGCCCCCGTCCGCTGTCCCAGCGAGGCGGACGCCAGCCTAGGCCGCAGCCATTTCCCGGAAGGGCAAGGGGAAAAGCAAGCGAAGTGCCACCCCCGCTGCCTGGCCGCTCCCGCTGCAGCTCCCGCTGCTTCTTTACATACCTCCGGTGGGGAGGGATCGGTAGTAGTGGGGGCCAAAAAGCAGCGGAAGAAGAAAAATAAAAAAGCGGCTAAAGCCGCCGCGGCAAAGGCGCCGAAGAGGCCCCGCCCCCCTCGCTCCATCGCTGTCGTCCTGACGGTGACGACAGAGGGTGTGGAGAAGGGTGTGGGGTATGCCGACGTCCTGAGGACCGTGAAGGCCTCAGTCGACCTCAAGGCCCTCGAGATTCAGGGAGGGCTCCGGTGCACAACAACTCGCACCGGTGCTCGGCTCCTCGAGGTCTCCCGCGCCTCCAGTGGCCCCAAAACCGATGCCCTAGCGGCTAAGCTGCGGGAAACCCTGGACGCAGAAGCCGTCCGCGTCACCCGGCCTACCAAATGAGCCGCATTGCGCATCTCGGGTTTGGATGACGCGGCCACGACGGAGGAGGTTATTTCTGCCGTCGTGGAGGCGGGCGGCTGTCCCCATGACCAGATCAAGGTTGGAGAGATCACCTTCAGCCCCCACGGCGGCACTGACAGTAGCGGACGGACGAAGCCTCCTCGTAGGGGGCTTCCTAAAGGCGCAGGTGCGTGCCCGGGAAACGAGATGTTTCCGATGTATGGTGGTACGGCACGTAGGAGTGCAGTGCACAGCGGAAGACACCGTGGGCGATCGGTGCTTCCGCTGCAGCCGGCCCGGCCATAAAGCCAATGGCTGCGACGCCCCGCTTCGCTGTTATAGGTGCGAGGTGGAGGGCAAAACGGCGGACCATCGGGTCGGCAGCCGTACCTGCGCCGCCTCGAGGCCAAAGCCTCATCCGTCCGCTGTAGGCAGCGAGGGAGCCGCTTCTACGCGGCCAAGTTCGCGGCGGGATGCTGACATGGACGTCCATTAATGTACGCCCATCTCCGCATCCTGCAGGTGAACCTGAACCACTGCCGCGCTGCTCAGGATCTTCTGTACCAGAGCATCGCGCAGTGGTCCATTAACTTGGCCGTGGTCGCCGAGCCGTACTACGTCCACCCGGGAAGCCCGGTGGACCAGGACGGCTCGGCCTGTTGTATTTTTGGGGGTTCCGCCGCGGACACCCCGCGCCTTGTATTCATTGCAAGCGGCCGAGGGTGTGTTGCGGCGGAATACGAAGGGTTTGCGGTCGTGTCCGCCTACATCTCGCCGACTCTGGACGAGACTCAGTTTGAGATATGGCTCACTGAGCTCGACGTCGTCTTCGCTGCGTGCCGTCCTCGCCCTGTCCTGCTCCTGGAAGACTTCAACGCCTGGAGTGTGGCGTGGGGCTCCCGGGAAACTAGGGACAAGGGGAGGCTTCTTGAGGACTGGACCAGAACGCGTGGTCTGGTAGTCCTCAACCGGGGGAATGTCGCCACCTTTTGGCGGCGGGGGAGGGAATCGATCGTGGACGTTTCTTTCGCAACCCCTGCCCTCGCCGACCGTATTTCAGGCAGGCGTGGAGGAGGGTGTGGAGACGCACTCGGACCACCGGTTCATCCGGTCCGATGTCGCGCCCCCACCTGGACTCCCACAGCCAGTCGAAAATCCCCCGGATCCACGTTGGGCGCTTCAACGTCTTGACCGGGAGGCTCTCCTGGAAGCGGCAATCGTGCAGGCCTGGATTCCGGCGCCGGACCGGCCTGCCGATGTGGATGCCGAGACGGAGTGGTTCAGGAGAGCCATGTCGCAAATCTGCGATGCGTCGATGCCTAGCTAGGTTACGCCCGGACTGACAAGGACGCAGGTGTACTGGTGGTCGCCGGAGATTGCACAGCTGCGCACAGCATGCGTCTCCGCCCGCCGCCAGTACACAAGATTTTGCCGGAGGCATCGCCGCCCAGACGATGCGGCAGCCCGAGAGGCGGAGCTGTACCAGAGCTACAGGGAGGCGAAGAGTATCCTCCAGGAGGCTATAAAGCGGGCCAAGATTGCGGCCCGCGAGGAGCTCTTGGAGATACTGCAGAGGAATCCATGGGGGGGGCCCGTACCTACAGGTCAGAGGTAAACTCCGACCGAGGGCGCCTCCACTGACTCAGTGTCTCCAGCCTCAGCAGCTGGAGGTTGTCTTGGCCTCTCTGTTTTCGTCGAGCGCGGAGGAGTACGTCCCTCCGCGCATGGCTCCGTCTCAAACGCCCAACGCGGATAGCACCAGCGAGGACGACGTACCCGAAGTTAGGGAGGGTGAGCTAGGTGCGGCAGTACTCCGGCTTAGACGCCGGAAAAACACTGCCCCCGGACCCGACGGCATTCCTGGGCATGCATGGGTCCTAGCCCTTGAAGAACTAGGGCCCCGACTGAGGGGCTCTTCAGCGCATGCCTCGAAAGGGGCCAGTTTGCTCGACGAGGTGTGTAAGCTCTTTGAGCGAATTATCGCGGAACGCCTCGTCGAGCATCTCACGAGTGTGGGGCCAAACCTGGCGGATAACCAGTTCGGTTTCCGTTGGGGACGCTCCACCGTGAACGCGATCATGCGTGTGAGGAGCCTGACGGAGGAAGCTGTCTCGCAGGGCAAGGTGGTGGTGACGGTGTCTCTTGACATCTCCAACGCTTTCAACGCCTTGCCATGGAGCTGCGTTAGGGGAGGCGCTCGTGTATCACGAAACGCCTCTCTACCTACGTCATATAGTCGGGGCTTACCTTTCGGAGAGGGCCATAGCTTACCCTAGCTGGCTCGGGCCAGCTCGGCGAGATGTGTCGTGCGGTGTTCCGCAGGGGTCGGTACTAGGACCGCTTCTGTGGAACATCGGCTACGACTGGGTGCTGCGGGGTGCGTTGCCTGAGGGCGTCGGCGTGACGTGCTACGCCGACGATACCCTCGTCACGGCACGGGGTGCAACGCATCAGGAGGCAGCACTCAGGGTCACGACGGGAGTTGCTCAGGTCGTGGGTCGGATATGGCGGCTGGGACTGGTGGTGGCCCTGCACAAGTCCGAGGTTCTCTGTTTTCACGGACCTCGGAACGGTCCACCTGAAGGTTCCAGCATAAATGTAGGAGGCGTTAGCATCGGCATCAAGCCCTCGATGAAGTACCTAGGGATCGTACTTGATAGCCGATGGAACTTCGGACCACATTTCCGAAGTTTGGTCCCCAAAGTGACGAGGGCATCAGACGCGCTTTCGCGACTCATGCCCAACCTAAAGGGACCCAACGCCTCCTGCAGGAGACTGTACCTAGGGATCGTGCGGAGTATGGTATTTTATACGGGGCTCCCGTATGGGCGGATAGATTGGCGGTCAGGGTGAACGCGACTCTGTTAAACAGACCACTGCGAACCTTGGTCGTTAAAACCATACGGGGGTACCGCACGATCTCTGTAGAGGCTGCATGTCTCCTAGCCGGGACCCCTCGAGGAACAGCGGTCCCAACTCCGCCAGGATCTCATGGAGACTTGGAGGGTGCGACTTGAGCAACCAAAGTGGGGAACTACCGTCATCGCGGCGGTGAGACCGATCATGGACGAGTGGCTGCAGAGGCGGCATGGTGACCTCACGTACCGTGCGACGCAGATCGTTACCGGCCATAGATGCTTCGGTAGCTATCTGTTTCGCATCCATCGTGAGGTCACACCCCGGTGTCAACACTGTGAGGTTTCCGACGACGATACCGCACTCCACACGTTGGTGGAGTGCTCAGTGTGGGCGAGTCAGCGCCGGGACCTCGTAGTGGGTCTGGGCGTGGATATCCTCTCGCTGGAAACCATGCTCCAAGCCATGGTCTCCACTGCGAGTGGGTGGAACGCAGCCGTGTCCTTCAGCGAGCAAGTCATGCTCGCGAAGGAGGCGGCCGAGAGGGAGAGGGAGCGTACCCTCCCCGCCGAGTTCCGTAGTCAGCGGCGAGGGCGCCGCAGACTCATCTACACCCAAGACCATCGACCTCCATGATCGGGGCCTGAGGACGGCGGGATCGCCACCCGGGACTCCGGGACTCCCGCCACTCACTGACGCGGGATAAAACCCTACCCCAACGACGCGGGATTCTCATCCCGACCAAATCCCCGCAGAGACCACAGAGGTGGTCATGGTCCGCCGGGCGCCACTGGAAATACCTGCTTGTAACCAGAGACGCCCGGCAACGGACGTTAGAGCGGCCGCGGCTTAAGGCCGCGGGATTAAAAAAAAATAAAAAAAAGTTTATTATGGATGTACCTACCTATTTGTATATTTATATCATATGTATGTTTATTAGCCTGCACACACATCAGCAACTGTTTGCAATCATGATCTTCTCTCCCAGGCCCATTTTTATTTTTTATATTGGGTTCGCCAAATTGACGCCGACCGCCTGGTGGTAAGTCGTGACGACGTCTAGCGATTGTGGGCCACTCTCACAGCGCACAATACTATAGAGAGTGGCCCTCAACTTGACGACCTACTGATGTGCCTCTTCACGCTCCGCTTAAAGAACCCAGGGTTATATGTAGGAGGAAACACGTGCACAGGCAGGGCGTTCCAGGCCACTGTCGTTCGGCAGAGAAACGAACGTTTAAAACGTTCGGTTCTCGCGAACATGCTATCCACTGTGTGGGAGTGGCATCTCTGCCCGGCACGCGTTGTTCGGGAGCGGAAGGAAGAGGGTGGGATCAGATTGAAGAGCTCTTCAGAACACTCGCCGTGGTCAATACGGTAGAATGCGGCCAAGGAAGTTATTGTTCGACGCTGAGCTAGCGGCTCAATGCTTCCCGTTACCTCCGGACAATCTATAATACGGATAGCCCGTCGCTGCATAGCGTCGAGAGCGTCCAGCAAATACTTCTCGGAGCCGTCCCAAAGGTGAGAGCAGTATTCGACGTAGGGTCTAATCTGCGTCTTGTACAGCAGACACCTCTGGTGCGGTGTAAAGAATCGCTTTACCTTATTCAGTATTGCTAGTTTCCGCGAAGCTAGCCCTATACATCTTTCGATGTAGTTTTTATTATTGAGCTCTCGACGAACGTCTATGCCAAGAATGTCAAGGTTGTCCTTCATTGGTAATAATGCATTCTGAAGAGAGGGTAGGGGAAGGAAAGGGAATTTCTTCGCTGTAATTGCACACGTCTGTGTTTTGCGGGCATTGAACTCGACCAGGTTCTAGGTACCCCATTGAATTATACAGTCGAGGTTCCTGTCGAGATCAGCCACGAGTTGTTGTCTATCCTCCTCAATCTCCGACCGCCCCGCCGCCGGACAAGCCCAGTAGCTCCCTTGCAATGTGCTGTCATCTGCATAACAATGAATGTTCCCGAGGGATAGCATATCATTGATATGCAGAAGGAAGAGTGTTGGTGACAGCACCGACCCCTGCGGCACCCCGGCATTCACTTGCAGAAAGTGAGAAGCCTGGCCATCGCAGAGCACCCTCATTCGGCGTTCGTTCAGAAAGCTGGCCATCCAGCTGCACAGTTGAGGAGGTAGACCATATGCCGGAAGCTTGGAAAGGAGCGAAGCATGCCAGACTCTATCGAAGGCTTTGGCGATGTCCAGGCTAATCGCCAAGGACTCGCCGTGCCTTTCCATAGCCTCACTCCAGCCATGTGTTACGAATGCCAGAAGATCACCCGTTGATCGTTTTGGCCTGAAGCCGTATTGCCGATCATTAATTAGCGAGTGATCTTCGAGGTATCGCATGAGCTGCTTGTTGATGATGAGCTCAAACACCTTGCAGATGACTGAGGTGACAGCTATGGGTCGATAGTTGCCTGGATCAGACCGATCCCCTTTCTTGGGGCTAATAAGCCACAAGAAGAAATCTCTTATTAATAGATAAGATGTAACTTTGTATGTTTATGATGTAGTTATCCATTCACTGTAATTTTTTTTGTATTTACTGTGTGTTTTTCCATTAATAAATAAATAAAATATTTGAAAAGAAATTCTATAAATCTAGAACCCATAAATGTGGTAAAATTATTCTTAATTTCTTTTTTAAGATTATAGTTGGTTTGGCAAGCCCAGCTATAGCAGCGTCTTAACAAAACGAAATAATTTTATATATATAGAATGTTTTGTTCATACGGAAAAACAACGATTTACAAACAAATTATATTTTCAATACTTAGAAGGAACACGTAATACTTCATTAAAGGGTAAGTTATTTTCATCAACATAATCCTTGTAAAAATTTTGAGCCATGTCCAACTTTTATGATCGAGTAGGTACAGTACTGTCAGGAGGTAGCTTCGCACGCGTGCAAATACAAGTTGTTTAATTCTTACTGTTAAAACTAATAAATGTGGTGAGTACTTTTGTATAAAATCCTGAGTTACTTATTATTTGTGAATAAACCTTTTCTTTTAATTTATGCTGCTTTTCATTCCTAATATTACATTTTGTTTCACTTTAGCGCTCTACAATCCTCGACAATTATTGGGGATAATCGAAACTACAAATTACACGAGATACATCGCTGCATATTCATAACATCCTACTAGGATATCACAGACTAAAACAGAAATGAAAATCACCTGCCAAAATGTCATTATTGCAGCAGACCTATAAATAACCTAGATGGATTAGTTTTTATATCGTATTCTAAATCACAAAATATGAAAATCGTGCAAGGGAAAATTTATCTCTTTAAAAGCGCTATTTATAATAACTTAATAATTGTTTAATTTGTTATAAACCATACAGTTACAATCTCTTTCATTGTCGAAATTAGAGATATTGATAATAAATCTGTCATATATCAAATCCAGCATCTTATCTTCGGTTAAAAAATCGTTTTCCTGATTGCAAAGTTTCGTAAATTGGTCACTTCCGTATTATTTTTTTTTAATTCCTCAAGACTGCGGCCGCTCCAATGTCCATTGCTGCGGGCGTCTCTGGTGACACTGAAGGCATTTCCAGTGGCGCCCGGCGGACTTTGGCCACCGGGCGGCGTGGCCTCTTCGGGGGTTTGGTCGGAATGAAAATCCCGTGTCGTTGGGTGCACTACCGACCACGCCACCGAAGCAACTCCCGCTTACGTAGGACCAACAAGACTATAAAGGGTTAGGTACTCCCTCAATTTTTTCAAATCGAACCAGTACTTCCTAAGATTAGCGCGTTCAAACAAACAACCAACCTCTTCTGGTTTATAGTATTAGTATAGTTGATGATAATGCTGACGTGAGTACTCTAGTTGGATTTTATCCCGCGTCGGTGTCATTTCCAGTATTTCATATTTCTACTGCATGTGACAAAACGAACCTTAACGAATATACCGAGACATTCCGACCCCTAAAGTGGAAATAATTGTACTGTACCTATCTCTACATCCGTATTAATATTGTAAAAAATGGTCACAGAAGTACCAGCTCCTACTCATTATAACACGGTTCAGGCTTAAACTAGAACTAGAAAACGAATTTGCGAGCAACGAGTAGTTTTAAAAGTCTAATTGCTAATAATCGATGGTAAACTAGTGTACCTTAACAATCTACGATATTATTTCTCAACTAGCAATTCAACATTTTATTTTATTCCAGTCAATGCGAAACCTAATGTATGGGACCCATGTCATCCATCGCCTTGTGGGCCACACAGCTTATGTCAAATTTTTAAATGTCAGAAAGTATGCTCATGTGAAACTGACTATACCGGCACACCGCCCGCTTGTCGCCCTGAATGTAACATCAGTTCTGAATGTCCACAAGACAAGGCCTGGTTGAAAAAGAAATGTATAGACCCTTGTCCTGATTCATGTGGAGTTAATACACAATGCCAAGTAATAAAACATAGCCCCATCTGTACGTGCCGTCCTGGATACACAGGAGATTCATCTACACAATGCCTTCCAATTGCTTTGACCAGCAACGGTAAGTATGTTTTTATTTTTGACCAACCAGAAGTGAAAATGTTATATTGTCGACTAGCGAAAATATAGCTTGGCTTCGCCCTCTTGACTTATAATATTATTATATTAAAACCTTCCCGGAGAACCACTCAATCCATTAAATAAACCGCATCAAAATCCGTTGCGTAGTTTTAAAGATCTAAGCATATGCGAAAGTGCGGCTGCCGGCCCCTTTAATTTGGGGACCGAACCTCAGAATTGGGGTCCGAAGTTCTATTATGGAGTCATATCCCCAAGTTATTAATTGGAAAGCTCGCCAATGAGGGGCCAGCGTTGAGGTCCGTGGTACAGAGACCTCGGACTCGTTCAGAACCACCTCCAGTCCCAGCCGCCACTCGAGCAACACCCGTAAGGATAATATTATTACGACACAAGTGACTTAGAATGCTCATTGCAGCTAGCATAGCTCTCATGTACATACCATATTTTATACAGGAAGAAAAATCATGTCAACAGCATGACATTATAATAAATTATTATTCATTAATAAATTAAATTATCATAATCTTGATCAGTTGGTAGAACGTTCCTCCTGGAAAGGGATCAGTAACTAGTTCGAGTCCAGCCCAAGACTATAGTTTTTTATTAATAATATTGTAAAATTATTTGAGGTACTTACCTACTTACTTCATTTGATATATGAAACATGTTTTATGATTTGTTTTTACAGTAATGGTCGTCGTTTCTGTCACTAGTATTGTGTTAGTTGGAATTATAGTTTGCGGCCTGTGTTTTTGGTGTTGGAGGAATCGGAATGCTTCTATTGTATACGTATGTTAATCCATCTATTAAAAATATACTTTCTGTAAAGGAAGTTCTAAACATTTTTTTAGGAGACCAAAGAGATTCCTTTTCTTCGCAAAATAGGTCTATAATTTTATTATACTTAATAGAAAATATATTTTTTGTGATATACATGTAGTGCTAAAATGAGGATTGTACACGAAAGCAGCGGGCTACCGCGAGCTTAACTCTATCTCTTGATGATATTTCAGTAGGATGTTAAAAATATGTAACTTTAGTGTTGATTTTATTTTCAGAATGACACGTCGGAGTTCTGTCATAAAGATATTAAAGGCGGAGAGGAAACCCGCCCAAACAGTACGTACGATTACGTTTATCAAACAAATAATGGTATTTTCAGTACCAGGCCACTACCTCCATGCCCACTACGCGCAACTGGGACAACTTCAGACAGTGATCTGTATAGTTTTACCTGCCAGGAGTCCGTCTATTACAGTCAAATAAACTACTTCGTTTCTAATGGAAGAAAGGCCGGCAACATATGAAAATTTTAAACCATTAGACTCCTTAAATTTATGTAAAACGGTACTTTCAGAGAAATATATTTTTAAGGTGTAAAGGTAAAAACATTAAAGTTTAGACGACGGTTAGAAAATATTAGAACCCAATCGGTATACCTAATCTATACTATACTATGCCTATAAAACAGTAAAAATCATCTGTACATTTTTAAAGTTGTTTTTTTTTTATTTTTGTCGGTCTGTATGTACCTGCCATATGTTACGTAATAACACCTCCCAGTTTTTACAATAGGTGTATTAGTCAGCTAAAACCATAGACCAACGCGGTCGTCGTATACGCTGTCGCCGTATACGACGCTAAAACAAACTGTAGTATACAACATTTTTCAGAATTTGATTATATTTGACACCCACATCCAGAGCAATATAGCTTGCCCAGATAATTTAGACATCTGGGTGATTAAAAAAATTCTGGGTGGGTTAAAACTTCGGGTACTTATTATCCGTATAAACCTTTTTAACACGGTTATATCTTGATGTGCTCTTTGGCCTTGGAACAACAAATGGAATTAAACCTTACTAATAAAATAAATCCCAATGTTTGTACAGATTATTTTGCATATTTGTTAAGTATTTATTTACACATAAACTAAAAAAAGTTTTATGAAATTTGCACATATTTATCTGTGTCAATATCATGACTGGTAATTTCGTGGGCTAACAAAAAGGATATTTATGAAATAAAATATTCCACGATCGAACCATGGGATAATTATCAGTTAAGTAAATGAAGAAAGAATATTTTTTAGTCCGCGGCCGAAAGCTTATATTTGCCGGCTAGCGGAATAGGCTCGCCCGACGGTCCCACGTAATAGGGGTCGCCCCCTATTACGTGGGACCGTGGATGTATAGAACGGAACGCAGAAAAAGAACTAAGTAAGTAGATCCCTAAGTATCTTTTCAAAATTTCAGTGTCAATGATCGAACAAACACTCGTGTTGATCTTATACCTACCTACTTAATTCTAAGCAATAATCATACGTTTCGGACTTATTATTGTTATACAATGTAATAATTTTTAATGTATCTAAAATAATTGATTAAAGAATACCATTCTATCGGAATACAATATTTATTACCAGTGGAACTTGGAAGCTCGCGACTTCGTCCGAGTAGGTTTTTGCAAAATTTTTGATTGCTACTCCACTCCTAATTGTGTGTACTTTGCAGTGACCATAGGCACACAAATCAAAGTATAAAAGGTCACGGCTTTATATAATTTGATTGAATTTGATTGAATTTGATTGAAGTTAACAATTTCGTGACAGCACAGCAGCCTATAAAATTTGGTAGCGTTAATTCGAGCACAGATTTAAATAATAGGTAAAGAACAGATGCCACATTCTGTACAAAGAAATGGAGCCGTTCTTACGTAATCTCACATTATTATTTCTCTAGCGAGTGACTATATTTCCGTAAAATTCCCCATTGATGTGTAATAGATCATAGTCAGCCTTTGTCAGGTACAGCTTCTATGTCAGTCTAGGGACAGAAAATAGATAGTACTATATAGCACATAGAGAATAGTACTACGTAGGTACAACATTTTGTGCTTTGGGGAAGATACTGTAATTCTTTGATAAACACAATAGATACCTACTTCATTGTTCCATTTTTAATGTTCCTATGGTCTCCCAGTGATTCGAGTGTATAAGATTTCGAGTGTATAAAACATATTATCTAGGTATGTAGTATCATCATGGTTTTATCAGTTACCTAGTTCTTAAAATACACGTGTTAGTTAATTTGAGACTTGACACTACTAGACACCATTTTTTTCAACTTCATGTGAAACACCAGTGACCAGACATTCTGACGCACATCTACAAGGAAATTAATGTCATAAACCTCACGCTACACTCACCTACTTAGTGACAAATACTTGTGTCTAAGTTTGAACATATTAATATTAATTGATAACATATTAATTCTTTACCAAAAATTGTCCGGTATTGACGCTTATTGTGCGTATTTATTCACAATTTAAAATATGAATGTAATTTTATTTGTGATATCGGCATTTGGTTCTTTTTGAATTCATTAAATACAGGCGACATAATATGTGAGTTAAATTTTTCATAATTATTTATTTAGTCTAATTTTCACTTTGGTGTACCTTTTCTTATTCCAGCCGCTCTTACGTCCGTTGTCGGACGTCTCTGGTATACACCAGAAGGTATTTCCAGTGGCCTTTGGTGTACCTTGACCTAGGTAGGATGCCGAAGATAAAACTTGGTACAAATATGGGTGCATGTGTCGATGCAGACTTGCAGGTCTGCATAACAATCAAAAACGATATTTTGTAGATTGTAAATATTTTGTTATATAATTATTGTAACTATATATTGTATTAAATATATATTGTAATTCTAGTTATAAAAAAAAACCTTTTATACCTTCCCTGAACTTATATGAATATTTTAAGACCAAAATTGACCAAATCGGTCTATTGCATTTTTTTTTATTTAAGTACTTTTATACATTCTCACACAACGTCATCTAGCCCAAACCAAGCTATAAGCTTGTGCTCTGGGATCTAGACAACAGATAAACATAGGTACCAACGTATATAATATTTCTAAATAAGTAGGTACATACATTATTTTAGTTTTTTTTCGGAGTTTAGGTATTTTCTAACACTTAAACTCCGAAACAAACGTATGTGGAACACATAAATATTAGATTCCACCCGGGAATCGAACCCGAGACTACGCCGTCGAAAACCGATGCATGCACTACCTACCACGCCACCGAAGCACCGCTAATGAAACATGTTTTATGATTGTTTTTACAGTTGAAGTAGTTGGAATTCTAGTTTGCTGCCTGGTTATGGTGTAGTAGTGGTGGTGTAGGAGGAATAACAATGCGAGCACTTCCACTGTCAAAGTATGTAAATTAATCTATTAAAATATAATATATCCACCTATAATAACCTACATATAATACAATTACTTTAACTTTCACTACTGCGAGCTATCACTCAATCTTTTGATGATATTTCAGAAGGATACTAAAAACATGGATTTAATTTTAATTTCAGTATGAAAATTTGGAGTGCGCTCATGAAAATAGTAGACACGTAAACCAAGCCTGATTATGCTACAAGAAATAGTATTGTCAGTGCCAGGTCACTACCTCCTTGCCCACTCCCTGTTAATGCTAGGCTAGGCACAAAGTCCACTTTCCGCCAGTGCTAGGCCATTGCCACCAAGCCCACTACTTGTCAGTGCTAGGCCACAACTACCAATCCCACTCCTTCTCACTGCTACGCCACTACTACCATGCCCACCCCTTGTCAGTGCTAGGCCACCACCACGCCCACCCCTTGTCAGTGCTAGGCCACCACCACGCCCACCCCTTGTCAGTGCTAGGCCAACACCACGCCCACCCCTTGTCAGTGCTAGGCCACCACCACGCCCACCCCTTGTCAGTGCTAGGCCACCACCCAGCCCACCCCTTGCCAGTGCTAGGCCACTACCACCAAGCCCAGTCCTTGTCAGTGCTAGGCCACTACCACAAAGCCTAATAACACCAAGCCCACTAACACCAAACCCACTCTTTACAAGTACTAGGCCACGAGCACCAAGCCCACTCCTTGACACTGCTAGGCCACTACCACAAAGCCCACTCCTTCTCAGTGCTAGGCTACTACAACCAAGCTCGCGCCTTGCCAGTGCTAGGCCACTACCTCCACGACTACTACATGCAACTGATGTAACTCCAGCTAATAAGTTAAAAAGTTCTAACTACCAAGAGGCCGCCTACAGTGAAATAGACAACTTCGTTTTTAATGGAAGAAAGGTTGGCAAAATATGAAAATGGTAAATCATTAAAGTCTTAAATGAATGTAAAATGTTACTTTCAAAGAAATATTATGTTTTTAAGGTGTACCTGAAGAATAATATATTAAAATTTATAAGTCGGTTAGAAAATATTAGAACCGGCTGGTTCCGACCGACTTATAAAGTTTACGATATACCTAATCTAATTAATACAAAACGGTAAAAATCATGCCATCAAAAACATAACTTGTTAAAAATCCGGCAAAGTGCGATTAAAATTCGCGCACGAAGAGTTCCGCATCATCATAACATAGTATAAAACAAAGTCGCTACCTTTCGTATCAGATATTATTCAATCTGATACCGGGATCGGTGGAGACAAAGCCTTTTAAACTATGCAACGCAACTATCATCATATTATCAGGCCGTTTAATGCGTTGTCCTATTAGTACATATTAGTACAATGATGTGTCGCCGGTCCTTTGAGGGTCGTAATATCCTGATCCTACTGCATTTCTTTAAATTAGATAAGTTTTTTAACAATTATGTTTTTGATAGCATCTCATATCCTTTTGTTGAATCCTTTTGTTGTGCCGAAGGTGTGTATATATGTATATTATGTATATTATATTACAGGTAGGTTTATGATTATTTTATACAAGTATCTATGTATTTGTGTGTATGTGTTTGTATGTATTTATGGTAGGTACGTGTATGTACTATATGGTGTGCAAATATATGTATGTGTATTTTTAGTTCGGATATTATATCTAAAATGTAATTACATCATTAGTATACTAATCTGCTTGATAAAAACTAAGCTTTTGTTTGGAGCATGCTGTATGCGTATCCTATGGTATAACTATAATTGCTATACTACACTGGCCATACTCGTTTATATTGTACTGCAGCACAATCGTTCCATAGTAACGCAAGTTTATGTTCTTTAACCAGCAATATTTTTTCCATCTACCGGCGGGTAGATGGAAATTTTTTTAATTAATATTGATGTTCTTCTAACTGTGTCATCTGTAGGCCGAGGGATATTGTTTTATATAAGTACCTATTTTATGATATGAGTTTCTAATAATTGTGCCCGGTGGTGAATTTCTGCCTGTTGTCAGGACAAACCTGGAAAGGTTTTTTGGCAACTTTTACACTGAAACTGATAGTATAAATTTGTAAAGTAAATATATTTAAATTAAAATATCTACTTTTTCCTTGTCGGTACCTTTTACTTCTCGTATACCAATAAAGGGTTTTCCTAAAAATAAAATTAATTTAAAATTAAATTAAATAATTTTACTGGTAATTCAATGTCTTCCGAGCAGGGTGTAGGGGAGAGTAAATTCAACACATGAAATCCCCCCAATGTATGGCAAAAATTATGTTACTCGTATTAAAAAAAAGACCCCGTTTTTGGAGTTTGTGAACAAATAAAATAAAACTGACTAATGGAAGGTCATTTATGCATCTTTTTATTTGTAGGTATGCTATAAACACACATTGATAAGTTGTAAGATGTTACAAAACCTCATACTAGACCTCCAAATAGTCAATGTTTTTAACTGGATTATAAACACTAAAACGGAGTAATTTTTGAGAAAAAACCGTTTTTCTTCGATATCATCAAAACCTTAAACTTTCGGTCATACATTCGTGGGTTAAATTTGCTACATATATGTATAGGGAGGGGGTCTTTAGGTGTAGGGGAGGTCCCTACACCTAAAGTATATTGTAATTAATATCTAATACTATATAGGCCTAATTATCTCTCACATTTCTTATAACCACATGTTGGTTTCACGTAATAGGGAGCTATTGTTACTGTTTTTCATAGCTAGAGTAGGTGCACTACTTGCACAGGTGACGTTGAGTTAGTCTATAAGATCTTAGTAGCTCCCCGATACGTTTAATCGGATCAATATTCTTTATCCTTTGGTAGCTGAGATACTTACGTAAAAAAATACTAGATGGGTGTCAATCACAAATGGAAGCGGCGAATATGTGAGGCCACAAAACCAGGCGTATTATGATGTCATCTTTTACAGAAGTTCTGAACAAAAAAGCTCACGAAATATGTGAAAATCGTTCAAGTCTCATGTGCACGGCAACGTGTTGTCGTGACAGAAAAAGCCCTCCATCAATTTGCCGCAAACCTATTTCCTAACACATTCCCGATGTCATCCTTTCATATCTCGCTGTAGACTGGCATTTCATATATTGGCTAACGGATTAACACTATGCCTATAAGACACATTTTTCGAACAGAAAAAGGAGGGTAAATGTTTTTTTCTACAAATAATTAAAATTGAATCAAGTTTGTACTTAATTCCAAATTTTTGTCACGAAATGTCGTTGTCAACTAGCAATTTAAGGCTTGCCCTCTATCTATTACTTAGGATCAATCGTTACCGGCAAAAAGTAGGCGTATAATACGCTACTACCCCTTTTTTTAGCCTCCTGCGTCCATAGCCGGGTTGCTTCACCGATACACCTTTCGATAAAACAGAAACTCTATTTTGTTTTCAAAATTTCAGTCTAACCAATAACCGTACGTACCTGGACTTTTTTTATTACACTGTAACTAGTGGTTTTGAGAACAGTAGACCTCACGTTATTTTCGCATTTTCCCCCCAATCGAAAAATCCCTTCGACTAAAGTTGCGCCTTGCAACAAAGAACACTTGTGCCAAATTTCATGAAAATCGGCTGAAAAATGCATTTTCCCCCCATTTTCCCCCCAATCGAAAAATCCCTTCGGCAAAAGTTGCGCCTTGCAACAAAGAACACTTGTGCCAAATTTCATGAAAATCGGCTGAAAAATGCGGCCTGTAGACCGGAACTGACACACATACCAACAACGCCAAATCGGTCAGTCCTCGAGTTAAAACTAAGACGCTGCGCTCGCTTCGCTCGCTCGGTCAATAATTTAATGTAAACCATAGATAAAATAACACAATTTTATCTGAATATACTCGTAATACCTACTCATTAGTACTCACACAGCAACTGAATTTCGGACCTGCGCGAACGTGTTGATCTATTTATTTAATTTATTTATTGAATTTTCTATTGTCCATGTTAGTACTCATATTAAAAACAAACTTATTTTGCCTTAAGTATGAGCAGATGGGTTCACGTGAAGTTATACAATTCTAACATTGCATTTTATTTCAATTCGTAGCATTTTATTTTACAAATGTCTACGACGTAGCTACTGCAAACGCATGCCGTATATATCACATAATATAATCACCCGTATCGTATATTATCACCATGTAGATATATGTCACACGTGACGAGGCGAGATGAATGATTTTTCCGCCTGAAGGTGGTCTCCACAATAATGATTCACTTGACGTATTGTCCCGCGAGCACCATCTTCCATCTCGTCCAAATTACGAACCCATTGTCACTGAGATATTATTCGTCGCCTCGTGCATATGTGCGAATGGAAATGAAACTGTTCACTACCCGTCAACTCATTGTTTGTTTCTTTATCTGTACCTATACCGAAATGAAATGAAATGAAATATATGTTTATTCAAGTAAATATTAATTGGATGTGTGTACCTATTAAAAATATATTCATTCTCTAAGAATAAAGTTCAAAACAGTAACCGTTGACATTTACAAATTATCATTGCAAATGTTTACCAATAATTGTAGAAATGGGTTACAAGGTAACGCTTTTGAAATTCAGTCAGTTATAAAGGTTACAATTAAAGTCTAAATTGCTTCTAAACTTACATTTACTGCGAGATTCTCAAAACCTGGCAATAAAACTCACTGTCACTCTTTTCTAATAGTGTGAAATTACAATAATAAGCGATTACATAACGAGCTAACCTTTATACATGGTTGTTAAAGCAAAACAAATGTATGCACGTCACGGTTCTTAATGTATAAATGAACATCTCAACAATGTATTGAGATGCAACCGTTAAAATCCCAATTTCTTTAAATTTCTCCCTCATTCATATTTCCTGTTGTACAAGATTTTATTGTTGTAAGTCAAGTACTGGCATCGATATCGGAGACATATTTGATCGAAGCCTACTGGACTAAAAAGTAAAAAACTAATATCACTCAGGGGTAAAGCAGCCAGTAACTTTGTTGATGTCACGTAATAAGATAAGGGACAAATTTAAATGCACAGTAAAAAACTTATAACCCCTCAATTTATAAGCAGCAGATAAACTTTTTTACAGCAAATATTTTTTTAGTACAATATTTTTTTTATTTATTACAATTTATTAAATTACCATAGTGTGTTGTTTACTTTTTAAAATACCTAGAAATCGTCTTAGATCAATCCTACTTGGATAGATTAGTTTAGCTTAGAATTCTTAAATAAATAGCTATGCGTCACGAAATTAAATTGCTGTTAAAATTAATACATTTTGAGGTAATTTTTTGCAGCGCAATCAGTATTCTTGCTTAGGAAAAGGAATGTTTTTTAGTACAAAACGAAGCTTTTTTGATTAGCAGTTAAATACTACCCAGGAGATAATAGTATAGTACCTACCTCTATGCACCCTTAAATCCCTACCCACCCCTATTTATTGTAAATGTACAGATATGTGCAAAAATTCCATTACCAGAATGATCTTAACACCTGTCTGGTCGTATTTTATAAATTCCAATTGTGTGAGCCATTTGGAGCGCTCAGGTTTTATTGGAATACCAAAACATTTTAAGACATCGCTGCAATTTCAAAAAAAAAACGGTAATAGTCCGCAGCTTCTCGTCCAAGAAATATTCTACAACATATTTACCCATTTCAATCTGTATCCTTACTAAACAGTAAAATTCCAAACAGGCTACAAAATCATAAAACAATCACCGGCAATAATAGTAGAATTAAAAATGTACGAAAGTAAAAGCAATAGCAAACAATCTGTTCATTAAAATAGTAAGGAACTCGTGTATTCAGTTCCTATAAAATGCAAAGACAGAAGTTCATTTATTAAGTGCCCGCCAATGCTCGCTCAACTTGAGTCTGGAATTTTAACTAAATTTCACGCCACTGCAAATTGTAAAGTAGCGTGAACTGTTTAAATTAGACTTACTTTGCTATTCACTTTGTTACTAAGATAAAAAATGTTCATGGAAGTCTGCATAGATGTCCTCTGAGAGAAAGCATGCAATGTTTGGTACTGGCTGAAGAGCTGGCATATACGAGTACATAGGCGTATCTAAGATTTATTTGAAATGTTTTTAGGATATTAAGAAAGAAATTATGAATAGATCACAAAAAACTGATGTCATCGGCTGGACTCGAACCCACGGCCTTTCCCTAACAGGGGGAATGCTCTGACCACTGAGCTACGATGACCAATACCGACAACATCGAATTTTTGCTTTACATCATATTCATAATTTCTAGATCGCGCTATTAAGGTTAGCGTTGGATTTTGTGATCTATTTATAATTTCTTTCTTAATATTTTAAGAATAGTTTAAACAAACTCATTGCTTTAAAAATACAAAAATGTTTTTAGGATGTCATTACATTCGATGTAATTTGTTAAATAACAATGCATCATTCGTACGCTATATTTCATAAAAGAACTAGGAATGGTCATACCTATTACTACTTACTTCTTTCATAATACCTAACTGCCCGCACTTTTGAGTCTCCAGTTTTTGTTTTAATATAATAAAATAAACAGGCACACTTAGAACCAAGAACTTCATAATCGACTATAAGTAACAACGCCATTTGGACCAAACGTGCAAAAGATAAACAAGAATCGTTGCCAAATTCCTGCGGTAATTTAAGGTGGAAACGGTTATTGCGCTGCCGACAGACCATCACTTCATACTGGTGAAACTTTAGTTAATATTCTTACTAGTTTTCGCTTGATACAAAACAAAAAGATATTATTCAGTTATATAGTTTAGTTCTTAAAGTAAACCATAGGTATAACTGAATGATGATTGACTCATCTGCCTTCATCATTTGCTCTATAAAAATCTAAACATAGATATTGTACAAATAAAAAAAGCACCTATTTTCTTGAAAAGGTAGGCAAAGACATACTTTACGTCTAGCTTCTCGCCATTAACTTTATCCGTCCCATGTATTAGGGGGCGAATCTATTTCCACTTACAGGGAACTTTTATGTTTTTGCCAGAACCTTGTTCGGTGATCCACAGGTGCACCGCTAGCTGGTGAGCTTGGTTTGAGTCTCAAGATGGTGAGGATGTGCTCCCTTTCCCCTTCGGCTGCCTCCTTCGTGAGCATGTAATTCGGGGATAATCTGAAAAGAAATCTTACATTTTAATTTACATCTACCACGACTTAGTACTGCACGCCTCACGGCATCATCAGGGACCTTAATATCACCACATCTCACTAAGCAACACTAAATTAAAGCTAGTGGAGATGTACGAGTGTTTTTCTTAAATATGTGTAGCAAGTTCCAATTAGTGACATCAATGGACAGTATAAACAGTGGGTCCGTCCACTTAGGTACCTATAGGTTAACCTGCTTAGATCTTTTGGGGGAGCCATTTAGATTTTTTTTCAAATAGATCCTCTAGAGTAGTCTAGAGGGAGTTCGACTGCTTCGGTGGCGTGGTCGGTAGTGCATCCGCTTTCGACACCGGAGTCTCGGGTTCGATTCCTGGTCGGGACAAACTTTGTGTGAAGACAGATACGTTTGTACCGAAGTCTGAATGTTTCCTAGGTATAATATGTATTTACAAAAAAAAATATAAGTATTTCGTATTTCGGTTGATAAATACGGCCGCAAACATGATCTGACAGAACCCGTTCGTGGTTTTTCTTCTCGCCCCATTCTGGGGTGGAGAAACTATTGGGGGCTTTGCCCCTTATAGTGGTGTTCTACGCGGTTCAACAATTTGAACCGGTCATTGTGGTTACGCGGCGCACTTTCATCGGCTTAGGGGCCGGTGAGGCGCCTGCGAATTGCCGGCGGCTCGTATGCGTCGATGGACGCTGGGGCCCCGCTCGAGGGAGCTTGGATTAGCTCCCGAGTGGGTGACAGAACCCGTAGATATAGAGATGTAGAGGTAGGTACAGACGAAAGAAATTCTCCCCAGTCTGCAAGTTGAAACGGAGACTTCGGTCGCTTCGCTCCCTCAGTCAATTAGTTTATCTAGTACTCATATCACAAGCTCTGCTTAGTTTGAGACTACGATGGAAGAGAGAGGAGGAAGAGTGTTTTTACATAGAGAGTAGGATGAGTGCTTTTACAGAGAGTTTTTTTCTTCCTCCTCTCTCCTTCATCGTATTTTGTATTTTGCTGTGCCCGACAGGGTGTACAATTGATACCTAATTGTATGTACCACCATGCAAACATTGTAGAACGCAATAAAGTATTGAGTAGATGGCGTTATGTGAATTGTCCTAACATATTACAACATTTACAACGAGTTCAACTCCATATTCAAGTCTAAGGAGGTCATGATTAGTGGTAGTCCTACTTTCAGTGAATGGGCCACTGAGGGTACAAAAGTAGACAAAAACTTTATAAACTATACTCGACAGCTTAATAGATCAGTTGAATTTCTAGATTATGTTAAAACTTATTCAAAAAAAGTTTAGAGCAAATTGTTTAGCAGCTAAATCAAAATATATAAGTGATAAAATTCTCAATAGTGCAGACAAAGTTAAATCTACTTGGAAAATTATAAACGCGGAAAGAGGTCAACAAAAATTAAATGATAATAATTTTAAACTTAATATAAATGGTAAAATAACTACATCAGACTTCGAGGTCGCTAACGAATTTGAAATTTTTTTCTCCCGAATTCCTGTAGATTTGACAAAAACCCTAGGCTCTTCCAACCCCCATTGCAGAATCTTTGTTAAAAGCAAACGTTCCTTGTTGTAACGTTATATTTAAATTTAGTAAAGTTAACATAAACACTATCTTAAAAACTTTTAAATCTTTAAATATCAAGAAAACAGCTGACTAAAAAAACAGCTAAATTCTTTTACTGAAATGGTTGCTCCTGAACTAGTAATAATATTTAATAATTGTGTTGATAGTGGTGTGTTCCCTGATTTAATGAAATCTAGTAAATTAATTCCCCTGTTTAAATCGGGTAGTACTTCAGATCCGTCCAATTTCCGTCCCATTTCTGTACTACCTACATTTAGTAAAATTTTTGAAAAAATTATGCTTAGTCAAATGCAAAATCACTTTAACGTTAATAAACTATTACATACTAAACAATTCGGTTTCACTCGTGGTCGGTCCACCACTGATGCCGGAATTAAATTATTAGAGTGTATATACAGGGCCTGGGATGAGTCATATGATGCTTATGGTGTATTGTGTGACTTATCTAAGGCCTTCGATTGCGTTCAGCACCAGACTTTAATTAAGAACACACATTGGTCCTCTTTTCTTTCTTGTTTCTATAAACGATCTGTGTAAAATTATTACATCTAACTATCAAATGTATGCCGATGATCTTAAACTTTACCGAGTCATCCGCAGTCATGACGATGTAGTCGCTGTACAAAATGATATTGATAGCATTGGCAGGTGGTGCACAGATAATGGAATGATATTGAACTCATCTAAGTGCTGCCACATCAGGTTCACGAGAAGGCGGAGTTCTACCGGTGGCAATTACTGCTTAAATGGTGTCCCTCTTGAAGAGGTTTCAGCTGTTCGCGACTTGGGCGTAATAGTAGATACAAAATTAGATTTTTGTATTTCAAAGCAATGAGTTTGCTTAAACTATTCTTAAAATATTAAGAAAGAAATTATAAATAGATCACAAAAACTGATGTCAACGGCGGTACACTGGTACCGTCAGTTCGGTAGAACTGCGGTAGGTGGATTCAACGCTAACCTTAATAGCGCGATGTAGAAATTATGAATATGATATGAAGCAAAAATTCGATGTCGTCGGTAGTGGTCATCGTAGCTCAGTTGATCAGAGCAGTCTCCCTGTTAGGGAAAGGCCGTGGGTTCGAGTCCCGCCGATGACATCAGTTTTTGTGATCTATTTATAATTTCTTTCTTAATATTTTACAAAATTAGATTTTCACGAACACATGGACACCATCATTAACAGGGGCGGACGGCTGGCCGGCTTTGTAATTCGGCAAACAAAGTTTTTCAGGGACCCTGAAATTCCAATCCTGCTTTTCAATTGCTATGTCCGGTCGCTATTGGAGTACTGTTGTCAGGTCTGGAGCCCTTCATATGTATAGTTCACGTCAACCGATTGGAAGCAATTCAAAAGAAATACCTTTATCACCTCTCTTATGCGCACAATCTTTGTGATAATCTAACGTCGTATGACGCTAGACTCACCTATTTCAATATGTTAACACTCCAGTATAGGCGTAACATAGCCGATATGGTGTATCTGCATAAGTTAGTCAATGGTAGGGTGGATTGTCCCAACTTGCTCGCTAGATGTGACATTCTCATACCGCGCCCCAGTAGCCGTCTCTGTAATAGGAAAACATTTGTGCTTCCTCTCTGTCACACTAACTACGAGCAACATGCACCACTAAATCGCATGATGTCCTCATACAACAAAATCAGTAACGAACTGGATCTCTTCAGTGCAACACCAGCTGCCATAAAGAGCTTTTTTTATAATCGAATTTATGGTAACTGATGCTTGCACATCCTTGCCGATTGGTTTTATGTAAAACCAAAGCCTTTTTATAAATAGCATTCCATAATTTGTATTTTAGTTTTTGTTTTTCTTTTCATTTTTATCCCATATTGTGTATCCAATTTCTCATAATGATTGTATATTGCATGCAGTGTTCACATCAAGAAGAACTTTACATCATTTTTTGAGAATACTATGTCTAATTTGTACTGTGTTATGTAATGTTCAGTTTTGTGGAACAATAATAAAAAATAATAAAAAACTTGATTATTACGGAATCCGGAGGACGGCCTTGAATTTCGTCAATTCTTACTTAAGTGATAGGGTCCAGAAAGTAGTGATCAATGTTAAATAGTCACCTGGTTCTCCTGTAGCCAAGGGGGTACCGCAGGGTTCAATATTGGGACCTTTTCTTTTTCTAGTAAATATTAATGATCTCCCTCACCTCATAAGAGACGACCACGAGGTAGTTTTGTTTGCTGATGATACTTCTTTAATATTTAAAGTTAAACGTGGACAGCGCAAACTTGACGATGTAAACATTGCCCTCTCTAGGATAGTACACTGGTTTTGTGCTAATAATTTATTATTAAATGAAAATAAAACTAAATGTGTAAGATTCACCTTACCTAATGTAAGACTTGTTAAAACCAGTGTTAAGGTTAGGGATGATATAACAGAATTGGTCGATGACACTGTCTTTCTGGGCATAACGTTAGACTCCAAATTGCAATGGGGGCCTCATATCGGGAAAATTTCGGCCAGGCTTAGTTCTGCAGCCTATGCTGTCAAAAAGATCCGACAACTTACAGACATTAAAACGGCACGTCTTGTCTACTTCAGCTACTTCCACAGTATCATGACATATGGCATACTACTGTGGGGTAACGCTGCCGACATTGAATGCATCTTTGTGTTGCAGAAGAGGGCTGTCCGGACTATCTATGGTATGGGGTCTCGGGAGTCATTAAGAGATAAGTTTAAGCATATTAACATCCTTACAGTGTATTCACTTTCACAGTATATTTATGAAATTTTATTGTATACCCACAAGAACAAAAGTAAATTTATGAAAAATAGTGATAATCATAATCTAAACTTAAGAAATAAAGATAAACTGACTGTTCCTAAATTTAGGCTTCATAAAGTGAGTAATTCTTTTGCGAGGAACTTTATTCGAATGTACAATACATTGCCAACCGAAATAGCAAATTTATCTGTCAATAAATTTAAAAAACTAATAAAAAGTAAATTGTGCCATAAAGCTTATTATAGTATTAATGATTTCTTAGATGACAAGGCTGCCTGGTTGTAACACGAATTGCTCCTTTCTAAATAACTCTGTATTAGATTTAAGATGAAATATTTTGAAAAAAGCCGAACTGAGTTTCTTGAGGGCTCTTCTCAGTCTCGTTGCATTTTGGAACCCTCGGTAGAGTCACACCAACTTTTGACGAATCTAAATAATTTTCTAAAAATTTCAAATATAATAAACGTTATTTTATTATTATTTTTTTTTTTTTAATTATTTATTTATTTATTTAGTTAATAAATAATAATTTGACTAAACTGTCTAAATATTTATTTCAATAGCACAAAATTCTTCCCATTACTCCTAAATTGCATTATATTTGTCAATGCAACTATTTTAGATCTACCTACATACAACTAGATCCCATTAGTGTTGATCTGCGTTATCTACGGTCCATTAGCGAGACTATCGTCGAATCACATTTACTCACTCGTGTAACTCAGAGGACACTCGTGGAGCTCTCCAATTAATAAGTAATTAACCCACCTTGTTCCCTTACCTCTTAACTGACCTCTCAATTGAGCACTTGGTATTTGAGCTACATTAAGTGAAAGGCAAGTTAATGGATGTAAACTGGGACAGATCTGGAACCTACCCGACATTCTAGCAAATACATGCAAGTGGCCTTTGACGAAATATTTGAGAAATAGTAGCTCTATATAGCAAGCTGTAGTAGTTCTGTATTATAAAGCAAACTGATTGCTTTATAATACAGAATACAATGCAAGTAAACTTACTACGTGTCCTTGAACTTATAACAGTGTCCTACGTAATAGGAGGCTAGGAAATTTAAAGTTTGTCCAAGCCTCAAGTATTTCTAAACTTTGCCTTTTTAGAAATATTTCTGATCAAAAAATATTACTTTTCTAATTTTTATCATGGGCAACTACTCTATTCCTAGTAGAGCGAGGGAAGATTATATAATAATACGGTAGCATTGCTTCAGTTCGACATTTTATCATTTTAATGAATTACTTAATTACACTTTAATAGTTTCAGAGCAGCAGACTGTTATATAAAGTAACTTTAGACTAGTTTCGGTGCAACACTCCGTCACACGTTGCAACTTTACCGCACGCTTCGTCGACTCATTAGCGTAGCTGTGGTTTAACGCCCGGTTTAAAAGCTCCTTACGTGCAAGATATAAATATAGGTACCTAGTCCTACATACACAAGAACTATAATTTAGACTTGAAGTTAACGTGTACTTAGCAACTACGCAAGTAGAAAATCGCACACACACCAGACAAAATAACATCTGTACCTGTATGACGATAGCCCAGTTAATTGAAATTGATTTTATATGCAAATGATGGTCAGCAAGATCTTTGAATCCTGGTGAAAACCCGGTCCCGGTGCTGAGATGCTGTTATTACACAAACACACTTCACTTTAAATTATTATTGGATTTTATATTGATTATTTTGTGGAGAAAATAGTTTGAACGTCTCGAGTATGGCGGACGCAGAATGACACAGTGGCGCCACACAGTGTTGTGGACGCCGGGCGATTAGTCAGCTGACCATAGATTATAAAGAATTATACATTTCCCCCCACCGAAATCCGCAAGGATTTCCCAGTTACGATGCCAAGTTCGGTAGAATTTGTTAACTAGTTTGAGTGTAGGAGGATGTACAACATGTGTAATTGAATAGATAAATTATATATTGAGATATAGTGTAATTAAAGTTAGAACAATGGACTGTATAATGTATAAAAATAAAATAAACTAAATCTAAGTAAGGAATTATAGTTTAGTTAAAAGTTGTGATCGAGAGGCAACGGGCTTACTTATGAAACTGGACGAGTTAGTTCGTTGCCGTTCGATGTTTTTAAACGAATTACACGGACCACGCCATCGGGGCCACTATGCAGTTTCGTAATTTGAGTGGCGGGGCATCTGAATTTATAAGAACAAGATCACCGAGTTGTAAATTGTTTGAAGAACTATGCCATTTTTGGCGTGTTTGTAAAGTATGTTATGTATGTAAAAAGTAATCTTGTTTCCAGAGTTTCCAAAATTGTTGAGACATCTGTTGGACAAGTTGCCATCGATTCAGTCTAGAGCCAGAAAGATCTGTAAGACTGTTCTCCGGTACAGACAGAAGCTCCCTACCTATGAGGAAATGTGCCGGTGTTAACACTTGAAATTCGGTCGGGTCGCTGGACAGCGCGCACAGAGGTCTCGAGTTCAGTACGGCTTCGACCCGTATGAATAGTGTGCCCAGCTCCTCGAATGATAACGCTTAGGTACCAATGGTGCGTCGTAAGAGAGCGCGGGCCTCTTTAATGACGGCCTCATGGAGTCCACCGAAATTACTGCCCGTTGGGGGATTAAATCGCCAAACAATACCACGAGAGACAAAACCGTTATTGATATTAAACGATTCGTCGTTTAAAAATGTAGTTATTTCCCTTAATTGTTTATTTGCTGACATGAAATTCGTACCATTATCTGAAACAATAGAATGGCACAAACCTCTCCTAGCTGTAAATCGATCGAAACATGCCAAAAAAAACATTCCGTACTTAGTGATGACAACACTTCCAAATGAACTGCCCGTGTCGCACAACACACGAACACACAAAGATAGGATTTGGAGATGCGAGCGTTCCTACGCGTTGACTCTTTTGTAGGAAACGGTCCGCCCATGTCTACACAAACAGTGTGAAATACATGAACATCCTGAGAGCGATATTTAGGTAGTTCGCCCATTAAGGGTTATCGACTCGTAGGAGTTGCTCTGAAACAAGAAATGCATTTCCTAGTTCGTGACCTAATAGCATTACGAGCGTTGACAATCCAATACTTTTGTGTTAGTAGACTTTGAAGTGTGCGAGGACCCACATGTAAGTAAATTTTGTGGAAATGATCAATTAAAATCTTTGTGAAGTGGGCATCTTTAGAAAGTAAAAGAGGGTGCTTTTGTTGGTAAGATAACTCTGACTGGGAAAGACGACCCCCCACCCTGAGGAAACAATCAGGGTCAATGAAAGGGTTGAGTTTCTTTAAAGAAGAATTAAAATATTACCACCCTTTACTAATGCCTGCATTTCACTACCAAAATGATGCTCCTGTACGGTTTTCACTAATATACTGTGAGCGCGCCTAGTGTCTGTCACGGTTAGACAGCCTGTACGTGCGCCAGAAGACAGTCTACAGTAAACTTATAAACTGATAGCATCGCGCTACCACATTAATCAATTTACTAAAACTAGAATACTTTTCGGTTACAGTGTAAAGCGAGCTGGTTGAATCAGCATCAGTTGACACTAACACTGTCTTGACACACTTAAGTTCGGGCGGGTTGCAGTCACGAAACTCGTCCATGGTTCTAATTGGCCAGTGTAGGCGATCTAGATCGAGCCAGTCTGGTCCTGCGAACCATTCTCGCGTGGCTAGCAAGACTAAAGCTCCACGAGAGCAGATATCGGCAGGATTGTTTACCCCACTGACATGATACCAACACTCACAGGGTACACTGTCATTAATTTTAGACACCCTAGTAGAAACAAATGTTTTAAGTGTGTGACTAGGTGTATTCAACCAAGCTAACATCACCGACGAATCTGTAAACAACAACATCTCGTGTAGTTCAATCCGATCACGGAGTATCGATTGAACATACTTGACAAGCTTTGCTAGCAAATGGGCACCCATGAGCTCCAGTCGCGGGATGGTTACAGTTTTCACCTTGGACTTCGCAATGAGCAAATTGACCTTGGCTTCACCGGTAAGATTTACTGTCCGTAAATATACGACTGCCGCGTAACCAAGGGACGAGGCATCACAAAACCCCAGTAGTTGATACAGGGACGGTGTGGCCACGGCCACATGACGGTCATGACGTATATCTGATAGCATTGGAAGCTCCTTCACGTAGGACTGCCATTGCGAAGTCAAATCAGATGGGAGACTTTGGTCCCAGTTGAGCTGGCGAGTCCAAAGTTCCTGCATGAAACACTTAGCGTAAAAAGTGCACGGTGCCACAAATCCCAAGGGGTCGAACTGTCGACCGATCTGTGACAGCACCGTTCTCTTTGAAACAATATGGCTAGGTGGCGTGACTGTGAAGGAAAAAGCGTCAGATGCAGGTAACCACTGAAGCCCCAGCACTTTAATGGCTAAATTCTTTTCATCATCAAAGGTCACTGGTTTTTCAAGATGATCCTCGTTGAGCTAGTCGAGAACCTGATTTTGCTAGACCACTTTCGAAGAACAAACCCACCTGTCTCCAACAATTGCATGACTTCTTGTTGAATGGTTAGCGCTTCCTGGACAGTCGGCACCGACCACAGAAAATCGTCCATAAAAAACGCAGTTTTTAACAAAGGAGCCACTCTCTCTCTGGTTGCGTGCTATGGGGCAAAGGCCCCGCAGCACGCAACCCTTCTAGCCTGCTTCTGTAAGAACGACGGGTGGCGATCCCGCCGTCCTCAGACCCCGATCATGGAGGTCGATGGTCTTGGGCGTAGATGAGTCTGCGGCGCCCTCGCCGCTGACTACGGAACTCGGCGGGGAGGGTACGCTCCCTCTCCCTCTCGGCCGCCTCCTTCGCGAGCATAACTTGCTCGCAAAAGGACGCGGCTGCGTTCCACCTACTCATGCTGGAGACCATGGCTTGAAGCATGGTCTCCAACGAGAGGGTATCCACGCCCAGACCCACTACGAGGTCCCGGCGCTGACTCGCCCACGCAGAACACTCCACCAACGTGTGGAGTGCGGTGTCGTTGTCGGAAACCTCGCAGTGTTGACACCTGGGTGTGACCTCACGATGGATGCGAAACAGATAGCCACCGAAGCATCCATGCCCGGTAACGATCTGCGTCGCACGATACGTGAGGTCACCATGCCGCCTCTGCAGCCAATCGTCCATGATCGGACTCACCGCCGCGATGATGGTGGTACCCCATCTGGGTTGCTCCAGTCGCACCCTCCATGACTCAATGAGATCCTGGTGGAGTTGGGACCGCCGGTCCTCGATTTCTCGAGACGTAGGCCTGTGGTCCCGCTCCAGCGCCTCCTTGCGCCATTGGAACAATGACGCAAGGGCTCTCGCTTCCAGGTCCCATGGAGGGGTCCCGGCTAGGAGACATGCAGCCTCTCCGGAGATCGTGCGGTACCCTCTTATTGTTTTGACGGCCAAGGTCCTCAACGGTCTATTAAGGAGCGTTGAGTTGTTGGCCGTCAACCGCGCCGCCCAAAGGAGCCACCCTAGGGTAATTCTCACGTTCATTATCTCTAACGTATGTAGTACCTTAATAGCTAAGTAGGGACAGCTAGCCACGCCTTAGGTGAGGGTATTCAAAGAGTATTTTTTGATTGGTTAATCTAAAGAATAGCGCCACAGAATGTGTTGATAAAATTGCTGGTCAGGGTCCACGATAATCTGGCGATACATTTTACAGATGTCTGCAGACAAACAAACCTCGTGAAGACGAAAGTTAATTAGAAGCTGGTTGATATCTGCCTGCAGTTTAGGGCCTGGAAGTACGACTGAATTCAGCGACAAACTGTTAGATGACTTACCTGACGCATCAAATACCACACGATGAGACGTAGTGGAACTGCTAGGCTTAATGATGCAAAAATGCGGTATGATGTATTTCGATACCACATCCCGGGCATCACCAAGACAGGTCATATGTCCGAGGTCCTCGTATTCACGCATACATTTATGGTATTGTATTTTAAGCTCAGGTTCTCTTTCCAATTTTGACTCTAAGTTACGAAGTCGCCGAGCTGCCATTTGACTCGAGTTTCCCAATTCCACCGACTCATGAAACGGATACCTCACTATATACCTACCCGAAGTGTCACGCCTGTGGCCTTTCGCGAACAAGTGTTCTGCCTGCTCTTCCTCCGGACTTAGCGGTACATTAGATGGTACATCTTCTGTTTCCCAAAACGATCGCATAACTTGTTCAATTGTGGAAAACGTGCAGAAAGAGTCAGAGCGATTCGCGTTGGTAGTTGTAGGATCCCTGGAGTGACAGATGTCTATCTGCCCCACAAGAACATAACCGAAAATGGAGCTCATAGCAACAGGTAAACCAGATTCTCGCGGAAGTATCTTTTGACCGTCATAAATATATGGAAACAGATCACCGCCGAGTAACATATCTATAGCCGCAGGTCGGTAGTACCCTGGGTCAGCTAACCTTATATGTTGAAATTCTGTAACAATCTTATCGGGTAATGGCAGCGTTGGTAAATTACCAGCTATACTGGCGACTATCACCGCATCCGTATTCAGTACAGGACCAGGAGAATGTCGTGGTTTAACATTGCATGTAGTTAAACCGAAATCCTTGACCATACTACCACCCAGCCCAATGGGTTCAAAGTGACATTGACGTCGCGTCAGGTTTAAACGTTTTGCACAGTTTTGAGTTATGTAGCTCGTCATGGCGCCACTATCAATTAAAGCACGTACGGTGTGGAACTGGCCTCAACAATCTGCGACGTGTATAATAGCGGTGCCGAGCAAAACTGTCAAGTTAGCCGAGCACGTCAATGCTACTGCACTAGTATTCGAATTTGCAAGAGAATCTATGTGCAATGTGTGGTGATGCTTATTTTTTCACACTGTACATCGTACCGTAGACGGACAGTTGTCGATCGAATGTTCTCGTAAACAATTCTCACATAGACGTAATTGTTTGATTTTATCGAGACGCTGTGCCGGTGTCAGGTCGATGTAGTCGGTGCATCGATAAATAGAATGCATCTTTGTACAGTACAGACACTTAATGGATTTCATTGACATAACACTTTTGTCTGTACTTGTACTTGTGACAGCTGACGACAAGGTCGCTCGCAGTGTTTTCCTAGGTTTTGTGGTAGACGGTTGGCTACCACTCGAAGAACCAGGATTGTGTCCAGCCATCTCGAGCACATGTACGTATTTCTCCACGAATAGTATTAATTCCTCATAAGTAGGTATCTCAGACTGTCCTATCTCCTTTTCTAACTCGCGCCTAGTTACGTAGTCTAAGTTACGCAAAGCGACATAAAATAATATAAATCCCGATAGGTCGTTGACCTTGAGCAGCTATAAGGCCTTAACGTTTTCTTGATATGTCTGTAAGAATTCGTTAAGTCCCGTGACAGATTCGGTAACTAACGGTTTAAAATTAAATATTTTATCTAAATAATTAGTAGCTAATGCGCGTTTGTTGTCATATCGCTTCACTAAAGTAGACCAAACAATAGGATAATTGTCTGACGTAACTGGCATAGACTTCACGATAGTTAATGCGGGACCGCTCACCGCCGAAAGTAAATAATAAAACTTTTCGATATTCGCTATTTCACTATTACTATGAATTAAGCTGAGAAATGTGTCTCGAAAAGTAGGCCAGTTTTCAAGTTTACTATCAAAAGGAAATAGTTCCAACTTAGGTAGCCTAGGTTTAACGCACTGACTTTCACTTTTACAAGTTTTATTCAACTGATCACTATTTGATTCACTGGAACCAAAAATACCTTCATAGACGCTACGAATGTGATAGTACATAGTATCAAAGCTACTTAGATCATTGTAGGATGGTACATAACTCGCATACAGACTTTTTTTAATAGCTGTTATAGCACTTACACTATTTTCAAACCTTTCGCGCCACTGCGGCAAGTCGTGATAGCGAGAACAAAATTCACCAGCTGATTCGGCGTGTGTACCTACTTTTTTAGAAATATCAAATAGTTTTTGCAATCTCATGAAACACATTTCTTTTGTTGTAATATGCGAACCCGCTAAACTGTGAAACTTAACATCAATCGCGGCAGCTAACTCGCTCGTACTTGCAGTCGCGTCGTCTTTAGTCATTTTTAAATAAAATTATGAAACTGCATAGTATGAACAACAATGGCGGTCACCGATCGTATTTATTTTAGTAAAATGAAAACTTAAACTACTGTGTTTTGCATTAAAATATATACTGATTTGAGATACGATGTGTATATTTCTATGTTTTATACAGGTTTTAGACTCCTACAATAGGAATTGACATAGAAATATGCAAATATGTCGCACCCGGTAGTAGGTACCTACGTAATAGTTTTACAATGAAAGTTGATGAAATAATGAATTTATATCGATAAATACATGTAAATACATTCAGTTGTATTGATATCGTAACTGATCGATCCTGGCTAGATTGACCAAAACGTATGACGATAGCCCAGTTAATTGAAATTGATTTGATATGCAAATGATGGTCAGCAAGATTGACTCACCCGTATCTTTGAATCCTGGTAAAAACCCGGTCCCCGTGCTGAGATGCTGTTATTACACAAACACACTTCACTTTGAATTATTATTGGATTTTATATTGATTATTTTGTGGAGAAAATAGTTTGAACGTCTCGAGTATGGTGGACGCAGAATGACACAGTGGCGCCACACAGTGTTATGGACGCCGGGCGATTAGTCAGCTGACCATAGATTATAAAGAATTATACAGTACCTATCCCCAAATTAAGGGTGGACGGGACAGAAGTACTTATAGGTATATTCTGTTGATTGATAGCACTTAGTGGAATTATATACACATATTGAATAACATACTTGTACTTTTATAAAAGTAGTGTTTTATCCTACCTATTCGTATACTTGGCGACATAACATTATATTATCTGATATTTGATCTTCACTTCATTTTATTTAGGTGTTTGTAAATCATTGTGTATTTACTTTGAAACCTCGATCGAACCTCGGTGTTTCAGCGTTTAATTTATGAGGCAACTTTACGTGTATAAGGGTGAATTGTACTCGCCTATGGTACGCAATGTTGCGGGGTGAAATAAACTTTCCCGACCATTTACTTTCCTTTACGCATATCGTTACGCTCGTATTGTACCTATTACCAGGCCTATGTCTCTCGTCTAACAATCGCAAAAATACGTGACGTCAGCGACAACTTTAAGTTGTAGTCAGTAAGGTTTGTCTCTTGTTTGTGACACGGCATTGACCATAGAGTTGATATTGAGCCATAATTATTGGTCAAATTATGCTGGTACTTTCCTGACAACCCTAACGTTCGAATTATGTTCTCTGTAAACAAAAGAATGTGCTTTAATTAACGTCAGAGTGCAAGTTCTGTATGTAAGTACTATTCCCTATTCTGTGCTATTACTAGCAGATAAGTTTTCTTAACAATCCATCTCTATATAGTTAGATGGTCTGGTCTAATGACGTCCGATCCGAAAGTGAGGATTATGTAGGAATCACCTCTTTTTTTTTTTTTTTTTTAGTTCCGCGACCAAGGCCGCGGCCGCTCTAACGTCCGTTGCCGGGCGTCTCTGGTTACAAGCAGAACGTATTTCTCTCTGTGGTCTCTGCGGGGGTTGGGTCGGGATGAGAATCCCGCGTCGTTGGGGTAGGGTTTTATCCCGCGTCAGTGAGTGAATCTGGTTGCGTGCTATGGGGCAAAGGCCCCGCAGCACGCAACCCTTCTAGCCTGCTTCTGTAAGGACGACGGGTGGCGATCCCGCCGCCCTCAGGCCCCGATCATGGAGGTCGATGGTCTTGGGCGTAGATGAGTCTGCGGCGCCCTCGCCGCTGACTACGGAACTCGGCGGGGAGGGTACGCTCCCTCTCCCTCTCGGCCGCCTCCTTCGCGAGCACGACTTGATCGCAGAAGGACACGGCCGCGTTCCACCTACTCCCGCTGGAGACCATGGCTTGAAGCATGGTCTCCAGCGAGAGGGTATCCACGCCCAGACCCACTACGAGGTCCCGGCGCTGACTCGCCCACGCTGAGCACTCCACCAACGTGTGGAGTGCGGTGTCGTCGTCGGAAACCTCGTAGTGTTGACACCGGGGTGTGACCTCACGATGGATGCGAAACAGATAGCTACCGAAGCATCCATGCCCGGTAACGATCTGCGTCGCACGATACGTGAGGTCACCATGCTGCCTCTGCAGCCAATCGTCCATGATCGGTCTCACCGCCGCGATGATGGTGGCACCCCACTTGGGTTGCTCAAGTCGCACCCGCCATGACTCCATGAGATCCTGTCGGAGTTGGGACCGCCGGTCATCGATTTCTCGAGACGCAGGCCTGTGGTCCCGCTCCAGCGCCTCCTTGCGCCATTGGAACAATGACGCAAGGTCTCTCGCTTCCAGGTCCCATGGAGGGGTCCCAGCTAGGAGACATGCAGCCTCTCCGGAGATCAAACCCGGGACCAAACTTCGGAAGGAATCACCTCTAAAGTATCTTAATCCAATCTCAAACAGAAACTTAACAGCTAAAAGTAAGTGCACCCCAACCTTATTCCAAATTCTACCTGTAACACTGAATTAAACAAACCTGTGAAGGTAAAATCACTTAACAAAATAAGAGAATAGTTGCTCTCTGGTTTTCCGTCCTATAAAAACAGGGCACCTAGATGTGTATTAAAAATCCATTACGTAGAACCAATAACGTAGGTATAAATCAGGAAGTGCGGTGACTTGCAGGGGCGGAGACCGCTTTGACATGTTAAGGCAACTATATAGTATGTTAGTACCTAGATTGGTAGGTTTCATTTTTAAAAAACGGCATTTCGTACTTTTGTACATAGATACTAAGCTATACTTAGGTATTTGTTTCGTTGAGTAAACTAGTGTCGAATATTAATGTAACTATCTACATTAGGTATAGGTACATGTATGTAGGTGTGGCGCATACCTTATCTCTGACGTCATACGTCTAGATACTACAAGAAGGCGCGCCCAGAACTTTCGAGTACCTACCATAATATTTCACCAATAGCTAGATGTGCACACGCACTTCAACAAGTAAACAACTCGTAGGTACAACATAACTATAGGTATTTAAACTTGTTCCTATTGTCTAAACTACATACTAAATTGTCTAAACCACACCTACCTAACCAGTTTTGTATCATCGGGAATATTCTAGCACTATAGGTACTTGTATACATTATTATAAAAGCGAATCATCCACATACTGTGTTACTGTAAACGTTATAATATACCTCCCAACAACCACTACACTGGTGACCCCCGACGTTCGGAGATATCAAATAACTTGCTGAAGTTCACGACGCCACTGGTGACCCTCGACTTTACTGGTGACACTCGGTATCAAGCAACCAGTGCTTGAATACAATAATAATCATCATCGGAGGACTGTTCCCGGTTGAACCACAGTTACAAACCGCCGCCTGGCTCAACTCGAACCGCAGCATTCATCAGAAGTACGCGATTTGATCGTTTCTCCACCAGCTTCAAACAAATACGATACGTTGAAGACCGAGCTCATACGAAGACTGTCGGCCTCGCAAGAAAAGAAGATACAACAGCTTCTCATGCACGAAGAGATGGGTGACAGGAAGCCTAGTCAATTCCTCCGGCACTTGCAACTACTTGCTGGTTCTAATGTTCCTTCAGATTTCATCAAATCCATTTGGACTAGTAGGCTGCCTACACATTTGCAGACCTGCATAGCAGCCCAGCAGTGTAAAATGACTCTGGAGGACCTATCCGAGTTAGCGGATCGCGTGAACGACGTCGTTCCAGTAACCGCGCAAGTAGGTGCGCCAGCCCCTAGGCAAGTAGCAGCTACAACATCAACGACCGCCGAAAGTACTGACGTAGCCATGCTCACTCGTACCTTATCGGACCTCAGCCGCAGATTGGAGGCAATGAGCATGGACCTGCATAGACTTTCCCGCTCACGTTCCAGAAACGACAGAAGCATTCCCAGACATAACCGCTCGAGGTCACGCTCATGTACAGTCAGCTTCAGAGAAAAGGAACCCCCCTTGATAATGACATGAAAGCATTAAAGTTTTTTGAATCATTGTGTATATGGCATGTTGATCTAGTGGTTATGACCGCTGCTTTGTGGACACGGCAACCGAGGTTCAAATCCTCGGACACAAGTTCTTTTTTTATTTTCTAAGCACTTTTTGTTAATTAATATTTAAGGAATCAAATTTTATAGTAGGTATGAGGTTTGTAAGAAAAGATAGGCTTATTGCATAAACAATATTAATTTTTTTTTTTCTTTCCTCTTTCCATTCCTGGTTGAGTATACAGTTTTTCTATCTGAGTTAAATTGGGGTTACTTCTTTTTATATTTTACCTGACCTAAATTTATTGACAAAATACAATACCCTAAGTGAAGTATAAATGTTTACTTAATATTAGATAATTCTAGAAACATAACTACAATATTTATTTACTTATTTATTTAAAGTTGCAAACATTAATTTTTTACACTCTGTATAATCTTTGAATATAAAAGAATGGTTGAAAAATGAAATGTTATTTGTTCCTGTGAATCACAAAGAAAGAACCAACATGCTAAACTATAACAGTATAGCAATATACATCTTCCTCTTTGATCACATTTTCTGATAAGTAGGTAACCCTTTTAACACAACATTAGAAAAATATGTGAGGTCAGATGGTGCATCGTTAACACATTAGAAGATTACTAAACTTGTAAACAAAAACTTGTAATGGGATTAGGTATTAATAATATAATATTATTATTATGAATGTTAGGACACTTTATACACAGCGTCATCTAGCCTAAAATAAGCACCTTAATGTGATATGGATACTAGACAACGGATATAATACTTATTTTAAATATTTTTTTTAAATTAATTACACCCAGACACATAACAAATGGATGAGTATGGCCCTCACTGTCTATCACTTCTTGAAGACGACTTTTCATCCCCGACACCATATTAAAACATGCGGCACTATTTCGCATTAGTTCCCAAGTTCTGTTTACCTCTTCATCCAATTTTTTTTTTACTTTATTTCACTTGAGTCCCAGTTTAAAACCATCTGACCCCATAAGTTTTCTATAGGGTTAATCCGATCCGGGCTTTTAGCCGGCCACTCAAACACCGTTATATCTTCTTGTGCATTTAGCCAGTCTTGCACAATTCGGGACCGATGCACTGAAGAGTTATCCTGAACCAGGTAAATTTGTCCTTCTGGATATGCGACCCGCACTGAAGGCAGCATTACGTCATTCAACACTTCAAGGTATCGCTCACTGTTCATGCGGCCACCTATTTCCACTAGCTCGCCTGGGCCCATTGACGACATCCATCCCCAGTAACCTAAAATAATAAACCTTTTCAAATCTGTTGCAATATGTAAATCAATGTCAGCAGCAATAATAATTAGAAATATAATATATATACAGGGTGTCCCAGAAGTCGACGTCAAGCCGGAATCGGGTAACAGCCTAGGTTATAACAGTTGTCAGAAAAATATAAAAAAAAATCTAGGTCTTGTATTTTAAAAATTATAGACGTTCAAAAAATGTAGAGAAAATCTACGCCTTGTGAATGTTTTTTCATTCCTGATGCTACAGATATGTACTTTTTTGTTTTGTTTTTTCTCTAATGTAACCCTGAATACTTTTTCTTTAAAGTCTAAACTGAAATTTAAACTCAATTTCTCTAGCTCGGAAGTAAAATGTCACCGTTTGCCCAACCAAAAATTTAAAATAAATACTTAGCTCAGTTTTAACTGGCCACACTGAAAAAAAAATGTACTAGGTGAGTTAGGTAAGTAACTTTAAAAGTTAGCGCGTTTAATAAGGATTCTAAAACTGTAAAACACTCACTAGTTTATTTCTCGCATTGCGGCCATTTTTTTAATTTTCGAAAAAAAACAGTTTTTTAAGTGTTTTATTACTTTACTTAGAAGTTATTCTGATGTACCTGTGGCTTTCCACAAGGCCGTAACTCTTAATAGTATAGCTAGAGGAGTACCAATAGACTGATTTGATCAGTGTGAGCGAGACAGATAGCTACTATTATTTGATTGAGATAGAGATATCTCATTAAAATGCGATAGTTCTTACTGACGTTATTAAATAAAGCAACAATAATTGAAAAACTTTGATTTATTAAAATAACAAGGAAGGCAGTTTGAACATCTGTTGTAATTTTAATAAATCAAAGTTTTTCAATTATTGTTGCTTTATTTAATAACGTCAGTAACAACTATCACATTTTAATTAGGTATCTCTATCTCAATCAAATAAATATCCTTCAATCGTAATGCAAGCTCGCAATGCTCTTCTTAAAGATCGCGACATCTGACGGGCGAATCTTCCGTTCTTAACAAATTCAGCTGCTTCCGTTAATCGTTGCCGCAACTCGTCAAATCAGTCTATTGGTACTCCTCTAGCTATAATATTAAGAGTTACGGCCTTGTGGAAAGCCACAAGTACATCAGAATCACTTCTAAGTAAAGTAATAAAATACTTAAAAAACTGTTTTTTTTTTCGAAAATTAAAAAAATGCCCGCAATGCGAGAAATAAACTAGTGAGTATTTTACAGTTTTAGAATCCTTATTAAACGCGCTAACTTTTAAAGTTACTTGCCTAACTCACCTAGTACATTTTTATTCAGTGTGGCCAGTTAAAACTGAGCTAAGTATTTATTTTGAATTTTTGGTTGGGCAAATGGTGACATTTTACTTCCGAGCTAGAGAAATTGACTTTAAATTTCAGTTTAGACTTTAAAGAAAAAGTATTCAGCGTTACATTAGAGAAAAAACAAAACAAAAAGGTACATATCTGTAGCAACAGGAATGAAAAAACATTCACAAGATGTAGATTTTCTCTACATTTTTTGAACGTCTATAATTTTTAAAATACAAGACCTAGATTTTTTTTTATATTTTTCTGACAACTGTTATGACCTAGCCTGTTACCCGATTCCGGCTTGACGTCGACTTCTGGGACACCCTGTTTATATATATATATATATATTTATATATATATTGATATATGTATGTATTAGTTTTATGTTATTATTAATTTATTTTATGTTAAAGAATATAATCATTTACTTACCTAATGTTAACCGCCCACTTGTTCTCAAGTCTAATACGTTTTTAGGGTTGAACCGTTGGCCACTTCTTCTCCATAAAATTTTTCGGCCATCCCTATCTGACTTGAAGCATTTTTCGTCGGTAAATATAACAATTTCGTTTTCCCAGTCGAAATTTAAATAGCGAGAAGCAAAATTTACTCGGTTGGTGCGATGATCGTCAGTAAGTTGAATCTTTCTGGCTGGCGTTCCCATTTTATATCACCCGTCGCTTGATACCTTCAAATCCATCGACGCACTGTATTTCTCTGTAATGAAAATGATAATAAATAAAAGAAATAAAAAAAAAATAACTTGTAAATGAAAATGTAACATGATTAAGCAATAAATAGGTATATAATATATTTTTATAGTAACTCTTACCGTTATGCCCATATCTCGTGCTATTTTCTTTATCCCAGAGAACAATAATTTTAGCTTTCAAAAATGTTGTTAGTCGAACCATACTTTCAATTTACTCAAAAAACTGATCAAAAACTTAATAAATTGAATAATAAATAAATAAATAAATAAATATGTTAGGACAATCCACACAGCGCCATCTAGTCTCAAACTAAGCAGAGCTTGTGATATGAGTACTAGATAAACTGATATAAATACTTATGTACATTTTTTTTTTGTAAATACATACATATTATACATAGGAAACATCCAGACTTCGGTACAAACGTATGTGTCATCACACAAAGTTTGTCCCGACCGGGAATCGAACCCGAGACTCTGGCGTCGAAAGCGGATACACTACTGACCACGCCACCGAAGCAGTCAGAAGAATAGACCATTGTACTTACGACAAGGAAACGTCGGATTAACCGAACCAACAGAAAAAAAAAATCACGTGTTCCGATTAGTCGGACGAAGCGGAATTGCGATTCCTTGTAGTACGATTAATCGAACCAACAGGAAAAAAAAGTTCACGTGGTCTGATTTGTCGGACAAAGCAGTCGGACCACGCGTTCAGAGGGGTTATTATTATCACATATGGTGGAAGTTGAAATTTAAACCTTAAGGTCTAGAAAATTACACCGTAATCAACTTTGTTCGATAAAAGGAGTAATGCTATTCATATTTTCGCCATTATTATCAAGTGAACCGATAGCCTAGTGGTATAAGGCACGGCCTAGGTGATCGGCTGGCGCTGGAAATGCGAGTTTGTATCCTCAAACAGCACATAAATTAATGTGGTATTTTTTTGTGAGTAAATTGTATCTTGGTATACAATTGAGCCGAAAGACGAAAAATATCAGAGAATTACAAATTAATATGAACATGCAAAAAAAATTTAACTCAGATAGAAAAACTGTATACTCAACCAGGAATGGAAAGAGGAAAGAAAAAAACCTAGAAATGTTATTCGAGAAATAAATTAATATTGTTTATGTAATAAGCCTATCTTTTCTTACAAACCTCATACCAACTATAAAATTTGATTCCTTAAATGTTAATTAACAAAAAGTGCTTAAGAAAATAAAAAAATAATTATATGAATAAAAAAAGAACTTGTATCCGAGGATTTGAACCTCGGTTGCCGTGTCCACAAAGCAGCGGTCATAACCACTAGACCAACATGCCATATACACAATGATTCAAAAAACTTTAATGCTTTCATGCCATTATCAAGGGGGGTTCCTTTTCTCTGAAGCTGACTGTACTAGTGGTGATAACTCACATTGCTACTACCATAATCGGTTCCGGGATAAAGCACGCAAATGCTCACAGCCCTGCTCGTTTAAGAAGTCGGAAAACTTCCCAGGCAGCCATTAGTGGCGGTAAACGACTGCCTTTCTATTTCGAGCCTGTTCATAACAGATCGCAAGACGAAGATTCAATACCTCATTGACACGGGTTCTGACCTGTGCGTCTTCCCACGATCCGCTGTTCGGGAGCCACGTATGAAAACCCTGTATGAGTTGTTCGCTGCCAATGGAACAATCATTGCCACCTACGGTGACTTGCCACTGACATTAGATTTAGGCCTTCGCCGCGCGTTCACATGGCGTTTTATTGTGGCTGACGTCACAAAGCCAATCATAGGCGTCGACTTTTTAGGCTACTACAGTTTATTAGTCGACTGCCGCAACCAACGCCTGATTGATGGAATTACAACACTAACAGTTGCCGCTCCACATCTACCTCCAACTGAGGGTATTTCATCCGTCCACACTGTCACTGATAACACCGTTTACCATAGTTTGTTGAGACAGTACCCGGACGTCACGCGCCCTGCTGGTAAATCCAAGGTCTTGAAGCACTCAACGGTGCACCATATACGCACCACTCCTGGCCCACCAGTAGCCAGCCGCCCACGTCGCTTGGATCCAGAATGCCTAAAGATTGCGAAAGCTGAGTTTGAGGACATACCGCACGTAAATCCGACAGTCCATGGTCTTCACCACTCCATTTGGTACGCAAAAATAATGATGGATGGCGACCATGTGGAGATTACAGACTACTGAACTCACGCACAATTCCAGATCAGTATCCAATCAAGCACCTGCAAGATTTTACGTACCAACTCACTGGCAGCACTATTTACTCGACCATCGACCTCGTAAAATCGTACAACCAAATCCCAGTCTTTGAAGAAGACATACCCAAGACAGCAATAACGAGTCCCATGGGATTGTACGAGTTCTCATTTATGGGATTCGGGCTTCGCAACGCCGCTCAAACGTTCCAGCGCATCATGGACGAGGTACTCAGAGGCCTGGACTTCTGTTTCGCATACCTAGATGACATTTTGGTCAGCAGTAACAGCGAAACTCAACATCAAGAGCACCTAAGACAACTGTTCCAGAGGCTAAGCGACTACGGTGTACTCATTAACACTAGCAAGTGCATCTTTGGGAGACCAGAAGTTGAATTCCTGGGATACAGTCTCCGCAGCAGGCATACAGCCGCTAGACATCAAAGTCAAAGCCATATTGTACTTTCCAATACCTAAAACGGTTAAAGAGCTACGACGTTTCCTGGGTATGCTTAAATTTTATCGACGCTCCATCCCAGCAGCTGCAGCCCTTCAAGCTCCACTCAATGGGTTACTAACTGGACCAAAGATCAAAGGATCTCACCCAGTTACCCTAACACCAAACCTTTTGGAAACATTCCAGAAGTGCAAGCAAAGTCTGTCTGAAGCCGCACTTTTGGCACATCCTGATCCAAAAGCTGAGCTCCAAATCCAGACGGACGCATCTGATACAGCAATGGGCGCAGTCTTACAACAACGTAAAGGTCAAGATTGGCAACCTCTCGCGTTCTTCTCAAGAAAACTCAGTTCATCCCAGAAGAAATATAGTCCGTACGATCGAGAACTCTTAGCTATCTACGAGGCTATACACTATTTTAAGTTCATGATTGAAGCAGGAGTTTTCTCCGTTGCCACTGATCACAAGCCATTAACGTTTGCCTTCAAAACAAACCGAGACAAATGTTCTCCAAGGCAGTTTCGATACCTTGATTTTATCAGTCAATTTACAACTGACATCAGGTATATCAAGGGAGAGAAAAATATAGTCGCCGATACCTTATCCCGAATCGAAGAGCTGACACACCCTTTAGACTACAACGCCTTAGCTAAGAAACAGCTAACAGATTCCGAGCTACGTGACTATCTTGAAAACGGTTCGTCCCTGCACCTGAAGAAAGTCAGACTGCCAGGCTGCAACACCGAAGTCTATTGTGAAGTATCTTTAACGACAAGGCCATTGGTCACGAAATCGTTTCGGAAGCAAGTGTTCCTGTCTCTGCACAACCTGAGCAATTGTACAACTAGTGACCCAAAGATTTGTTTGGCCAGGCATAAAACGCGATTGCAGACTATGGGCCAAGCAGTGTGAGGCGCGCCAGCGAAGCAAAGTAGTTCGTCATACATCAGCTCCACTACGTGCCTTCGACACTCCATCAGGTCGCTTCCGACATATACACCTTAATCTCATAGGCCCGCTACCCTTGTCGTCCAACTACAGATACTGCCTCACTATAGTCGACCGCGCAACACGCTGGCCTGAGGCATATCCGCTGCAAAATATCACAGCTGAGACCGTTGTGAACGCTTTAATATCAGGATGGATAGCACGCTATGGATGCCCTGAGCACATCACCACAGACCGCGGACGGCAGTTCTTGTCAAAAGTCTTCAGAGACCTGGTATCGCTTCTAGGTGCTACCCATCATCTCACAACGAGTTATCATCCAGCAGCCAATGGAATCGTGGAACGAATGCATCGGACGCTCAAATCGGCCATATCATGTCACGCTACAGCAAGCTGGACTGAAGCACTTCCATGGGTTCTTCTAGGCATACGAAGCTCATGTAAAGAAGACTTGCAGACTTCAGCAGCAGAACTTGTCTACGGTGAAACACTACGCTTGCCTGGACAGTTCCTTACTACCAGCCCTCAAGATCCAGTGGACATGACAGAGCTAGTCGGCAGACTTCGCCTACATATGGCAAAGCTGACTCCACAGCCAACTTCATGGCACACAAGCTCAAGTAGAACCTTCTACGTCCCCAAGAGCTTGCCAACCTCTTCTTACGCCAAGGTCCATTAAAAAAAACCATTCGAGGCCCCATACTCTGGACCATACAGAGTAGTTCGGTGCGACGAGAAGACATACGATATTGACGTGCAAGGCAAGACACAAAAGGTCACTATAGACCGTTTAAAGCCAGCTTTCTTGGCCAGAGAACTCCCTGACGAGACACACGACCAGCTACAGGTCCAGAACTACCAGCCCGCAGATGACCTCACAAGGAAAACAAGAAGTGGACGCAGAGTGCGATTTCCAGATTACTATCGCCCGTAGTTACGGTCTCACCGGGGGAGTAGTGTGGCGCATACCTTATCTCTGACGCCATACGTCTAGATACTACAAGAAGGCGCGCCCAGAACTTTCGAGTACCTACCATAATATTCCACCAATAGCTAGATGTGCACACGCACTTCAACAAGTAAACAACTCGTAGGTACAACATAACTATAGGTATTTAAATTTGTTCCTATTGTCTAAACCACACCTACCTAAACCAGTTTTGTATCATCGGGAATATTCTAGCACTATAGGTACTTGTTTACATTGTCAACAATAAATATTCATTCATCCACATACTGTGTTACTGTAAACGTTACAATATACCTCCCAACAACCACTACACCTATTTGGAAAATAAATAGGCAACTAGGTACCTACCTATCTGTTGCAACACATCCACTTAAACTTACCCCCGAAGAGGCTACGCAGGCGCCACTGGAAATACCTTCTGGTTCCAGAGACGCCCGCAGCAATGGACATAGGAGCGGCCGCGGTCTCGCGGAATTAAAAAAAAAACCACAAACTTTAAAGAATTTGCAACATTTTTCTCCTACTAAAATTTAAATTTTGTCTGTCTGTTTGTTCCGACCAATCTCTGTGGCTGGACTACCTTCGGTCAAATCGGTATAGCCAGTTTTATTTATCATTGAAAGGAAGAATTGTTTGTATTTACGTAAAAACTTAATTATCATCTTTAAAACTCTTTACTTATGACTAAACACGTTGCGTACAATGTAGGTTGGTACGTAAGCAAAAAACAAAAAAAATGTGGATTCGAATTTCTAAGCGATCATTCTGAATAATTTTAGTATTAGGTCCATATACTTTCATACCTACGTGTAACAACGAAGACTTTGTATGTGCTTCCATCGCTTTGAAACCATTCTTCAGAGACAACAAACAGACAGTACGCGAGCTTGATTTAAACCATTACTTTTATCAAAGTAGAATAAATAGAATGTTGAATGCGAGGTATGCAAAACGGTTTACCGGTATGAGTAACATTTATTTATTTATATATCTAAGGAAAAACCAACAGCCAATCATTTCTTATACAAAGTAGAACAATAATATACTAAGCTACTCGTAATTACAGTTCTCCAAGAAAACTGCTTAAATACCTACTACAAATTCCATCAAGTACCGACAAGCGCAAATCTAGATAGGTACTTCAATTATATAGGTACTAAGACCTAATCATAGAACCTCTAAGGTTTTATGAAGGAAATCATTATGCTTTCTTTTAAAAAAAGTTTACGAAATTTTGTTAAAAGATACCTAAATGGATGGTTGAACTCAGTTGAACTCACAGACCGACAAAAAACAAGACCAAGTTTCATCATTCAAATTAGTGAATAGGTTTTTCACTTCGAATCTTTTCAAACATTTCTCAAGTTTGCAAGATAGCTTTTTAATCAAGACCGGAATTACACGCGAACTATGAACTGCAAAATCCGTTAGAGTAGGTCTACCTACTAAAGTAAAACTCCGACCGCGGAATAAAGGCTACAAAACTGGGTTTGTTCCGTGAAAATTACTCAACTCGGTACCATCGTAACTCCGCTGTGTACTGCTCTGCACTTTTCGCTTTGTCTACAAATAAGTTCTGTTTTACAATGAAGACGTAATTAAAAGCAAGCTCTAGGTAACAGTTAGGTACTTACGTATCTTTATGTCTTAGCAGTAGGTACAGCTGAATTACGTTAAAAAAAATAGGTACCGCAATTTTATATATTTATTATATTATTAATTTAAGGTCACTCATAGTCTAAATTTAGTTTTGCGTGGTATGCGGTCCTTTGCTTTTTCCACCATCTTGTATTAAAAAGTTTGTAGAATACTCGTTAACTTTTGAATACATAATTGAACCATTTCTTTTTGTAATAAATTAAAATAAAATAAAATAAAATAACGTTTATTATCTTTGAAATTTTTAGAAAATTATTTAGATTCGTCAAAAGTTGGTGTGACTCTACCGAGGGTTCCAAAATGCAACGAGACTGAGAAGAGCCCTCAAGAAACTCAGTTCGGCTTTTTTCCAAAATATTTCATCTTAAATCTAATACAGAGTTATTTAGAAAGGAGCAATTCGTGTTACAACCAGGCAGCCTTGTCATCTAAGAAATCATTAATACTATAATAAGCTTTATGGCACAATTTACGTTTTATTAGTTTTTTAAATTTTTTAACAGATAAATTTGCTATTTCGGTTATCAATGTATTATACATTCGAATAAAGTTCCCCGCAAAAGAATTACTCACTTTATGAAGCCTAAATTTAGGAACAGCCAGTTTATCCTTATTTCTTAAGTTTAGATTATGATTATCACTATTTTTCACAAATTTGCTTTTGTTCTTGTGGGTATACAATAAAATTTCATAAATATACTGTGAATACACTGTAAGGATGTTAATATGCTTAAACTTATCTCTTAATGACTCCCGAGACCCCATTCCATAGATAGTCCGGACAGCCCTCTTCTGCAACACAAAGATGCATTCGATATCGGCAGCGTTACCCCGTTAATATGCTGGAGGAGGAGCAGTCTACATAGGTCTAGTATATTATCAGAAAACAGTGAAAACACAATTTCATTTGTGTGACCTCGATCATAAGTATCTATGAGTAAACATACCTATTAAATTATTGTAGGTAGTTAATACATACATAGGTACGACCGCAGACCCCTACATAATTTTCTACTAACGTGTATTTTTGGAGTTAATTAGAACAGTACTAGGTACTTAGGTACCTACAGCCTACATTATTCTTTTAACTGACTCATTCAATAACGGCTGTCTGTGGCTGATCAAATTTCATATTGCGACCAACAAATTTACCAGATTTTTCCAATAAGGGTGTTTGAAATGGATGTCCCTTGAGAGAAATGGGGTTATCATCGTTGGACGTAATTTCCGAAGAGGGTCATCAGGAAGATATAATGCCATTTATGTAGCCTGATGTCTTTTTAAGTGCGGGACCTACTTAACCCCAGTGCGAGACGAAGTTGGCTGCTATTGGATGTCAACTCTGAAAAAGTAATGGAATTTACGAAGAATTAAATGTTTATGTTTTTGTTTTTATTTAAGTTAGTAGATATGTACCTATTTCGGCGGCCTACATTATTTCCACCTATTTAGATAGCTCAGCGCATATTTGACGCCCACTTCTAAGCATAGACCCCCCCAAAAGAGGGGGAATTCAGCTTGCATAGGTAGGTACCTAACCTAAATAGGTATACTATGCCGGACGTGTTTGTGAGGGTTTTGTATCGAGTTTTCCTTTTCTAGGTTCTTCTATAAATATACCTACTTACTTTAATATATTTCTAAATAGGTACTAAATAAAGTAGGTAGCTACCTGCAGGGTTAATTTTTGTAAGTTCCGTAATAAGAGTCTCGTAAAATTATAAATAAGGTTTGTGGGTATTTACAAGTGTGCAAATAAGTAGTGAAGCCAATAACGTGTATAGATTAGCGTTATCCGAGTGCTGTGTGATTCTTAACTGTACAAAAATAGACACAGACGAAAACTTTGAACTTGTGCTTGGTTACCTACGTTGTGTTTAGTAGGTACAAAGTTAAAATTGAAACAATTCGTTATAAAATTACAACTATATTAATGATTAAAAGTGGTTCGCAAGTCTTATCTTATCACGTACGAGTAGTACTCGGGGTGAGTGGCGAGGCGAGTAAGTGGCTACACGATATACCTCGCTATTCTCCTCGCTATTTCGTCGAGTCGTGTAGCCGGGCAGTTACGTATTCTTGTCTACTAAACTATACAAATATTATACAATTTGATACCACACATACATGTATAACTGCTTCTATATAATTATTTACAAACCACGTAATATTGAATTATATATTTTGCTATATTAAACACTTGACCGTTATTTGAAGCTTACTTGATTGAGAATAGCGCTTGTCGTTTTCCGGTGTTTTCTGTCTCATTCACTCCTTATACCTCCTAAGTACGTATGTATGTCTCGCTCGCACATCCCACCGCCCCACCAGGTCCCCACTACTGCAGTGAAGCGTGGCAGGTGAATTTTAAAATCATTGGCGTCTTATTTTCCGTTGAGTGCGAACGTTCGTCTAGACTACGTTGCACTAATAATTATAAAATAACACCGTCACTTCTCATACAGTGCTTCTAGTGATAGTCTATTATTATAAATACTTACATGCAAAGAATAGTGAATGAGTGTTAATTAACCTGAAGTGCTTCTCATCGAGTACTGTAAGCGATAAACTCCTTTATTGATTTGGTGGTTTTTAGAGCAGCGGGTATATCTATTTAACGGATTACCGTTCGTATTCATTTATTCCTAATCAAATCTTAATATTTGATTTTAAAATGAACTATTTCTAAATTATTATTTTATTTAGATATACCCACTTTTATATCGATTCTTATTACCTACTTCAATTTTTTTTAAGATCTCCTTGTAGTGTGTACGAGGATGTCCGATCCGAATGAAATTACCATGACTCCGGTTGCGGGACCCTCAGGTATACAGGTGGGTGAATCTACTAGTACTAGTGTACCACGGGAAAAATACAGTCCGTCTTCCTCTAGCGATACCAATAGTACCACTAGCTCTTCATCGTCTAGTGCATCTGCGCGTAAGAGAAAACGCCGTCATCGCCGTAATCATAAAAAGAGGGGGGGCAAACGTAACCGTAAAGATACCTTATTACATAAGTTATCGAGTGAACTTAGCGAACTCCGTAAACATTTTTATGATAGTGCTTCTGTCCACCCTAACACCCAACATCCTGTAACTTTTCGCTGCCCATCTGTGGCGCAGGACAGGGACGATGAGGACGCAGCCTCCTTATTACCTGACGAGGACCTCCAGTCTTCGTATATTCAAGAGGTTGACGATGAGATCTCAATAGAGCCTCAATTCAACTTCAATATTGAAGTTAAATTAAAAGAACCCTCTGTACCAAAGACTCCAGTCGAATTCCTCAAAGTTTTGGAAAATATTCAGCACTTTAACAAAGATGAGTGGAGTGAGGTTAGATATTCAGAAGTCCAGAAACTATACAACCACACACCCGGCTTTACGGAATTGGAGATCAATGAGGAAGTGAAACCTTACGAGTCGCAACGCTCCTTAGCTCATGCGGATAAAGCATATGGAGCGCTAACCTTTTGCGTCCTAAAGCAGCGTGAGGTTTTACAAAATAGTATGACTGAATTAATTGCTTGGGCCGGGGAAAAAGATGGTATATCGGCCCAACAACTCCGTGATAAGATCATAGAATTGTTTTCTAACGGAGAATATCACAAGGTATCCTCCGATATGCTGCAACTCGTCTGCGGTCATCGGGCGGAGACTATTCAAATGCGTAGGCATGCTATTATCACACATGCAAGAGACCCTTTAATCAAATCGTTCTTGGGCAAAATCCCGCCTTCATGCCAACATATCTTTAATGACGAAAAATTGACATCACTTTTAGAAAAAAGTGGAGGTGTAAAAAAGGCCTTCTTACCTGTTAATAAAGCTAGTACCTTTAAAAATAACATCTCACGCAACCCCTCGCAGGGGTCAGTGAACCGCAGAGTACCCTCGCAGGGTACGTCTGAAACATTTTGCTCTGGGCCACGTTCTGCCCAGCCCTCGCAGGGCTGCGTACACAGACGACCTAATCAAAATCATGGGCCCCCGCAGGGTTCCGATAACAGAAATAGCTACGGTAGCACTCGCAGTGCCAACAATACGTCACGAGGCCATTTTCGTCCACGTGGAGGTAGCCAGCGTGCCAATAAACAAGAGGCCGCTAAAACTAGGAAGCGTCCTGCAGCCTCCCATTCCCATTCAGGAACTAAGAGAAGGAGGTACTGACTACTTTCAAGCGGGCCAGCTGAAACACTATGTCGATCGATGGAAGAAACTGGGTGCACCAAGTGCAGTACTTCACATAATAAAAGGGTATCGCATACCTTTCATTCAAAAACCCCCTCTTGTTTCACCCAACACATGCGGTCAATTCGAAACAATAGAGTCCAAAGAGATGTCGACTCTCATTTCACAAATGTCGTCTCAAAGCATACTAGAGATGGCTCCATGGTCCCCAAGTTTCTTATCGACAATGTTCCTGGTTCCGAAAACCGATGGCACCAATCGACCAATTTTCAACCTAAAAAATTTGAACAAACATGTTCAAACTCCACCGTTCAAACTCATAAATGTCTTCCGTGTACCAAGTTTCCTTCAACCAGAAGACTGGCTTTGCAAAATAGACCTATCGCAGGCCTACTTCAATGTGCCAATTTGTCTACCACACAGGCGATTTCTGCGATTAATTTACAAAGGAAAGCTGCTGCAAATGACATGTCTTCCTTTTGGCCTCAGTACAGCGCCCAGAGTATTTGCGACACTGACAAACTGGGTAGCACAAACGTTAAGGCAAGAGGGCATACGAGTACTAGTATATTTAGACGATTTTTTAGTGGCTCACCAAAACCCTCAAACTCTTCGAGTGCAAATTCAATTAGTGCAAGACCGCTTGCGCTTCCTGGGCTGGCAAATAAACCTCCAAAAATCCGTAACATTGCCGTGCAAAAGCCTGATGTATCTGGGTGTTGTATGGGATCCATGGCAAAACGAGAGATCCTTACCGCTCAAAAGTATGACATGTCTAAAAGAGAAAGTTCAACAATTATTAAAGAAGGAGGCAACAACCTTAAAAAGTCTCCAGAGCTTAGTGGGGTCATTAAACTTTGCCAGTTTCGCGGTTCCTATGGGCAGACTCAACTTTCGAGACACACTTATGTTTCTAAACAAAATCCAGAAAGAGGACATCCCCGGCTCGCACACTCTACCAACAGAAGTGAGAGAAAATCTGGACTGGTGGCTACTGAATTGCCACCGAGCTTCTCCGATCCATCTTACTCCGCCGTCGCACTTTCTTACCACAGACGCATTCAACATTGCATGGGGAGTTCAATTCGACGGCCAATCACTGTCAGGGCGTTGGACGAATCGAGAACAGGGTCTCCATTGCAATCAAAAGGAAATGATCGCAATACTGAAAGCCCTAGAAGAGTACGGGTCACAAATGTCCAAGTCAACGGTCCTGGTACAGTGCGACAACAGAACCGTTGTAGCATATCTACGAAACGAGGGGGGGACCAGATCACCCGCCTTGATGGAGCTAACCAGACAAGTTTTTCATCTTCTTTACATCTACGGGATCAACCTAAAGAGACATCACTTACCGGGGAAAATACAACAGCTACGCAGATCACCTGTCGCGGCACCGGCCTCCTCCGGAGTGGCATCTCCTACCTCAGTGCACAACGAAAATATTCAAGAGGTTTGGCATACCAATGATAGATCTGTTTGCTTCAGAGCGGGCAAAGGTAGTGACGAATTACGTCACGCTGGACCAGAACGATTCCCAAGCGTTATACCACGATGCCTTCTCCCACAGCTGGAACTACCCTCTAGCTTGGGTCTTTCCACCACCTTACCTTATACCCAAGGTGCTAGAGCACCTCAACTCGGCGACCGGAGTATTCCTCGTGGTAGTCCCGAGATGGGAACGAGTGTTCTGGCGGCCAGACCCGAAAGCTCGTGCGCTAGCAGCTCCACTCACAATAGAGAAGCTACACCTGCACCTAATAGACACAGTGACCGGCCTACCACCGGCCAAAGTCCAAGAAATGATAATGGAAGTATGGAAATGTGGGGCTGGTCACAAAAATTGACAGAATGGAGTGAAGCCCAAATACAACTATTACAATCTGCCTTTTTTTTTTTTTTTTTATATTTGGTTCGCCAAATTGACGCCGCCCGCCTGGTGGTAAGTCGTGACGACGTCTAGCGATTGTGGGCCACTCTCACAGCACACATTACTATTGAGAGTGGCCCTCAACTTGACGACCTACTGATGTGCCTCTTCACGCTCCGCTTAAAGAACCCAGGATTATATGTGGGAGGAAACACGTGCACAGGCAGGGCGTTCCAGGCCACTATCGTTCGGCAGAGAAACGAACGTTTAAAACGTTCGGTTCTCGCGAACATGCTATCCACTGTGTGGGGGTGGCATCTCTGCCCGGCACGAGTCGTTCGGGATCGGAAGGAAGAGGGTGGGATCAGATTGAAGAGCTCTTCAGAACACTCGCCGTGGTAAATACGGTAGAATGCGGCCAAGGAAGCTATTGTTCGGCGCTGAACTAGCGGCTCAAGGCTTCCCGTTACCTCCGGACAATCTATAATACGGATAGCCCGTCGCTGCATAGCGTCGAGAGCGTCCAGCAGATACTTCGCGGAGCCGTCCCAGAGGTGAGAGCAGTATTCGACGCAGGGTCTAATCTGCGTCTTGTACAGCAGACACCTCTGGTCCGGTGTAAAGAATCTCTTTACCTTATTCAGTATTCCTAGTTTCCGCGAAGCTAGCCCTATACATCTTTCGATGTAGTTTTTATTATTGAGCTCTCGACGAACGTCTATGCCAAGGATATCAAGGTTGTCCTTCATTGGTAATAATGCATTCTGAAGAGAGGGTAGGGGAAGGAAAGGGGATTTCTTCGCAGTAAATGCACACGCCTGTGTTTTGCGGGCATTGAACTCGACCAGGTTCTCGGTACCCCATTGAGAGATACTGTCGAGGTTACGGTCGAGATCAGCCACGAGTCGTCGTCTCTCCTCCTCAATCTCAGATCGCCCCGCCGTCGGACGAACCGAGTAACTCCCGTGCAGTGTGCTGTCATCTGCATAGCAACGAATGTTCCCGAGGGATAGCACATCATTGAGATGCAGAAGAAAGAGAGTTGGTGATAGTACGGACCCCTGCGGTACCCCGGCATTCACTTGCAAGAAGCGAGAAGCCTGGCCATCGCAGAGGACCCGCACTCGGCGCTCGTTTAAAAAACTGGCAATCCAGCTGCACAGTTGAGGAGGTAGACCATATGCCGGAAGCTTGGAAAGGAGCGAAGCATGCCAGACCCTATCGAAGGCTTTGGCGATGTCCAGGCTAATAGCCAAGGACTCGCCGTGCCTTTCCATAGCCCCACCCCATGCGTTACGAATGCCAGAAGATCACCCGTTGATCGCTTTGGCCTGAAGCCGTATTGTCGATCATTGATTAGCGAGTGATCCTCTAGGAATTGCATGAGCTGCTTATTTATAAGGAGCTCAAGCACCTTGCAAATGACTGAGGTGACAGCTATGGGTCGATAGTTGCCTGGATCGGACCGATCCCCTTTCTTGGGGATCGGTTGTACGTTAGCCTCCTTCCAGACCTCCGGCACGAGCCCTGAAGAGTATGACAGGCGGTACAGACGCGTCAATACTGGAGACAACTCAGCTGCACATTTTCGTAGCACCACCGCCGGAATGCCGTCAGGGCCACTGGCTTTCCGCGTGTCGAGTGACCGCAGTACTGCCCGTACATCACATTGCCTGATAACAATATCAGGCATTGTGTGGCCACAGTTGGCGATGGCGGGGGGCTGCAGGCCACGGTCGTCGACCCGGGAATTAGCCGCAAAGAGGTCTGCGAGCATATCCGCTTTCTCTTGGGCTTTGTGAGCCAGTGTTCCATCTGGGTAACGCAGTGGTGGCAGCGAGGGCTGACAAAAGTTAGATTGCACGGCTTTGGCCAGTTGCCAGAATCCACGGCTGCCCGTGGGATGGGAAGTGAGCTCCTGACCAAGCCGCGCGACGCGCTGGGCATCCGCTCTCTTAAAGGCCCTCTTACTCGACTTTGTGGCCAGGTTGTACGCTGCTTTGAGGTGGCCCACGTTTGGGTCGCGCACAGCCCGGGCCCTGATCCAGGCGCGATATGCCGACTGTTTTTGTCGAACAGCTTTGGCACAATCTCGCCCGAACCAGGGACGGGCTCTGCGGATACTGGCGACATCAGTGAAAGGGATGTAATAATCCATCCCTAAACTGATCTCGCCAGCAATAGCAGAAGCACTATCCGAAGGAGCCTTTCCTACAAAGCAGCGCTGGCTCCAGGGGACGGACGCATAATAATCGCGTAGACCGTCCCAATCCGCTGACGAGTAGTGCCATAGTCGTCGTGACGTTTGTACAGGACGTGCAGGAGGTGACACCTTCATGCCAGCGTGAACAACACAGTGGTCGGAACTACCCAGTGGGGCTCCTACTGAAACACTGTACTGGGCTGGGCGACTCGTCAGCAGTAGATCCAGCAGAGCGGGCGCGTGATCTGACCTGTCTGGTATCCGGGTGATCCCGCATACCATCTGGGTCAGACCGTGGGAGAGAGCGAACGCATGGGCGGCTCTACCCGCATGATCAGTCTTGAGGGACCCCAGCCATTCAATGTGATGGCCATTGAAGTCCCTCAGAAATACTAGGTCAGCGTTCGGGAACCGCACCTGCGCTTCATCAGCCGTCTCGCTGAGGTACTGGAAGAGCTTTGTTGTCTCAGAATCCCCTGTGTGGGATCGGTAGACGCACACGTAGATCTGGCTCATAGAGCCATGGTCTACGTGCAGCCAAAGGACGGAATTGGAGGGGTTCTCTAGGCAGCGCAACCGGCGGCAGCAAACATCCGCCCTAACGAACACGCACACCCCGGCTTTGTCTCGAAATTGTTCCTCGATGACATAGCCGGGGTAACACAGGTAAGACGTGTCGTCAGGGCGGCGTATTTGTGTCTCCGTGAGGAACATCACAGCGGGCCGTGCCGTCCCAAGGTGGTGGTGGACGGTATCGAGGTTCGCATGGAGTCCACGGACGTTAGTGAACTCCGCCTCGAAATGTGAAGTTGTGGGGTTTCCTAGGGCCGCGGTGTAACGTTTATTTCTTTTTTGTTGCACTGCCATTGTAGATTTTGAAGAAGAAGCGTGAAGACAGGGCGACATTTGGTGCAGCAGTAAGTGACAAAGCGCAGGGGCTAGCTTTGTCTAGAACCGTGTGGTTAGGTCGGAGCCGACTCGCCGGACGGAAGGGCTCCCAAACCCCCCTGATGCAAGGCCGCCGCTACCCCACACCGGTTACCACCCGGAGCGGCGATCCCACATCAGGATTATGCGCAACATGTGGGGCAGCCTCCTGGGGTGGTTGGCCCCAGGCGGGCCCCATGACTGTGTTGCGGGCGGCCGCGGCAACGCCGTTGCTAAGGGTCTCCCTGGCCGGCGAATCGACCCACACCACCCACACTAGACTCCGTTTCGCCCCCACTGGTCCCATGCCTGCTGCACCATACATCGCCCCGGGCCCGGCGGTGCAGCTGCTGAACCCCTAACGCAACCCAGCCTGGGCTGAGTTACTTGGGGGGCTTTAGCACAGCTGCACGGTGGTACCCCCTCGGACCAACACTGTTGTACCACCTGGTACCCACGTAGGGGCCGAAGCCACTCCATAGGTACCGTAAATTAACGAGCCTCGTCCGTTTATAAGCAGGTGCGCCACTAGCAGGTGAGGTCGCTGGGGCCCTATAGATGTTGGTAGAGCCCCTTTGCACCCTGCCTGGCGTCCATCCACAAAAAAGACATACAAAGCAGCATGGAACAGATGGATCACGTGGACTAGGGAACATACAATAAGCCCTTTACATGCTACTGGACCTACATTAGCTCGTTTTCTAGCGGATCTGTATATTAAAGATGGATTAGCGTATAATACTATCTTGTTACATAAGTCAGTCGTTTCTACCTTAAGCAACTCCGATAATCCAGAGAAATTAAGCTCAGATGTTTTAGTCAAGCATATCCTAAAATCTATTGCATTGAAAAAGCCCGTATCCATAAATCAACCGATCTGGAACATAGATAAACTGGCTTCATTTTTAAGCATGTATTCTGTGAATAAGGACAGTGTTATTGCAACTTGTAGACATACAGCAACATTGCTACTCCTATGCTCAGGCAGGAGAGTACACGATTTAACTCTGTTAGCAGTGGATTCGAATCACCTCATCGATAACGATAACCATTTGATTCTATGGCCTATTTTCGGATCAAAAACGGACACTGCGGTACACAGACAGTCGGGGTGGAAACTGTCTTATAACCCTACGAACAAAAATTTAGACCCCATATTCTGGGTAAAACATACTATATCTGTACTGAAAGAGAAACGTAGTACAAGTAATTGTAACAACCTATTCCTTAACATTAGAGGAAAACCAAAAGCTGCTTCTCGTACTGTAATTGCAGGATGGGTCAAATCCATATTGTTGGAAGCGGGCGTCGTAGCCTCAGCGGGAAGTATTAGGTCAGCCGTCGCGTCCAAGAACTGGTCTGACAATTTACCTTTAGATGAAATCCTCTCCAGAGGAAATTGGAGGTCACAGAACATCTTCGCTCGCTTCTACTGCAAAGAGGTTATGCCATCAGACCCTAGCTCTGGTACCAGAGTATTTAATCCAATTAACCGTGTTAATCTCTAGTACCTAGTTATGTTAACAATTACTGTAATACATAATGTATAACGGTTGATGATACATATTTACTATATAATTTGCTAGGCAATAATGTGTGCTGCCTAACCTTTACTTATATAAAATTACAATAGCCGGTTTAGGCCCGGCCAAGACTTGCATCCTTGCGATTCTTGTTGTAAATGTTTAAAATTATTGTGTCGAATGTTAATCAGTTTTCACTACTTATGTTATTTGAACATTATTGCAACTAAAATGAACTTGATTTACTTATTTGGTTGTATCCCTGGCTTAGAGTAGGATACATAAGCTAAGGCTTATAATATTATAATATACTTATAATTTCCTAGAAAATATCTGGATTTCAATCTAGATTAAGTAATCTCTAGTAAATATAGGAACCCTCTTGCACATCCCTTGGTTTTTATTTAAATAGGGCCATCTTAACCCTGAATATTCAAATAACTCATAAAAAATGAATTATTGTGCTTAGGCCCTACTCGCGCTTAGGCATTTAAATCACATTGGCGTTGTCCCACCAGGCGATAACAGACATGTCTCAATCAAGTAAGCTTCAAATAACGGTCAAGTGTTTAATAGCAGTGTTTTACCTGAAAATAAAACACATATTAAATACTTACCTTATTTGAAGCTTACACTTAAATTCTGCCTGGTTCAGATCTGAGACTCAATGATTTTAAAATTCACCTGCCACGCTTCACTGCAGTAGTGGGGACCTGGTGGGGCAGTGGGATGTGCGAGCGAGACATACATACGTACTTAGGAGGTATAAGGAGTGAAAGAGACAGAAAACACCGGAAAACGACAAGCGCTATTCTCAATCAAGTAAGCTTCAAATAAGGTAAGTATTTAATATGTGTTTTATTTTCAGGTAAAACACTGCTATTACGAACCCTGGCAATAAAAAATAATAACCGTAAAACCGTATTTTTGACTGTTCACTAGCGGAAACTGCTGTGTTGCCACAAGCAGAGCACGCGTCGAATTTGATTTTGACAGTTCATCGCGTCCTAACAGCTGTTTTACTAGAAAGTGTGCAGAAAAAGTACGATTTTAAATTCAGTTGAGCTGTTTCGCACGTATTGTTAGATAATTTGAAGAAATACGTTTGAGATTGTAAAACATTGATAATGGAAGAAGAAGTCGGGGTCAAAGGTGATTTTTTTACATTTTACATTAGAAATATTCTAACAGGAGAGCATGGTGCCCTGTGTAATGTGATAAGAGCCGAGAGCGTCACTCTACACCGGTCATACCAAAATTTATAAAGGTCAATTTTGAATTTACGTTTTGGTTTGGTTATCATTACTTGTTATTCAAAAGGATTACTAGCTTCAAAACTCATTAAATTTACACATATATTTCAATAATACCGACTTTTAGGTAGCGACGCAATTATCGTTTTATTTTCTAATATGTTGAAAAAGTAGAGAAATCAGGAGGATTCAGTCGTTTTGATAGTAGTAACTAGATTTGTAATCTAATATAAATATATTTACAACTCTATACGCAAATACAAATGATTCGAAATACACTACCATAGTTGTGCAATATATTAAGGAAATTATTAATTAAAATTAGCTGTATAAAATGTGACAATTCAATAAAAAATATCTGTGTTGTACATATATATGTAAGTGGCCTTGCCATGTATAAAGTAAAGTTAATACTTACCCATGTTTTATTTAATTAGGTACTTAGCACAAGTTTTCAATAGTGTAAAATGTCCTCATAACCTTAATTATTTTGCGCCCAGCCACACGCTTGAGGCGCAGGCTATCAGTGGATGCTGATGATGTTAAGTCTCCAGCAACACAGTCTACACCCACCAAAAAACGAGGTGGTAAACTTGCAGCCAAGCCACAGTTAGAATTGATTGATGAAAATGGTAAGTTTCTTAAAAATATACTTTTTAAATTCAAAAATTTCAATATACAATATTTAATACATTATTATTATTTCCAACGGGGATGCCGGCAGCCGGACGGACGATCCTACCACTGCTTTTGCGGGCCATTTCGTCCATTTCCCCAATATTTAATACATAGTTCAATGATTTTTTACCTATTTATGTTGGAAATTGACATTCTCATTATAATTGAATTAATTTTCAAATTCAACAGTCTTTAACTCTATTCTCTGACACTTTTAGAAAAGCTTGAAATTTGAATTACTGCACTGAATTCTAATGGGGCAGTATAGTATAATAATATGTCATTGGTCAGTAACAGTATATCTGTTCCTCAGTGAAATGTAAAATTGCACCAAGTCCCAACAACAACAGTATAAATAGTGTTAATAATTTTGTCATATTTATGTCAAATGAATATGAATTTGTTATGTAATTACAATATTCTGCATGCTAGTTGCTGGTTTTAGGAATAACTGTATCCTTACAACAATAATTTGACTGAATACTTTTATTGATTTGTTGTGTTTTATTGTGTGACCACTTCGCACGAAATAAATGTTTCTTTCTTTCTGACACATTATTGAAGCATTTAGACAGACAGACATACACCACGCCTATATCCCCGAAGGGGTAGGCAGATGTGCATTTCACACCCATCTTTTGCCAGTAAGTTTGTTAATCCCACATAATAGGGGCAAGCCTTTTGCCGTTTAACGGGCACTATAGAAAATCCATAACCACTGTAATTCAAACCAAAATTCAAACAGCCAGGACAGATGCATACCAAGGGTTCAGTGTTGACTTTAAACACAATTTCAAACTACTACTGCTGTTAAAACGATTGTTTTGATTTTTCCTTATATCCCAAGATAAAAAAAAACAATCTATAACAGACCACTTACAGTAGCTTATAAAGGGCCCCTTACTTTTGTCCAGCTTATGGTTTTTTATATTTTAGCAACTGAAACAGAGAAGCCCAAACGAACAAGAAAGCCTACAGTGCGTGATGCAGAACCTGATTCTCAAGTTCTCACTCCATCAAGGCGTAGTACCAGGATTAGATCCAATACTAGCATTGTCTCTGAAATCGCAGGCGAAACAGACGACAAATTAACACCTTCAAGGCGTAATACTAGAATCAAATCTAACACTAGTATTGTAGCAGAAATAGTTCAGCGTGTTGACTCTCCCAGAGCAAAGAGAGCTGCTAGACGTCTTTCTCAAGTTGGTAAGTGGTTTTCTGATTTTCGGAATAATTGTACGAGGTACATTACGAAGTCGATCGCATCGGATCGAAGTGTTCGGAGCGATCGGAGCGAAGTTTGGAGTGATCGGATTTGAGCTCATACTCGATAAAATCGCACCAGTTCCTTACGGTTTCAGACTCTCTAGCCGACTGTCACATTCTTACACACACACGATACAGCTTAGCGGTCGAAAAGACTTCTAGTTCTCTTAGTGCTCTCACATATGGTCACAAAATTTGAATGACACAGCTCTTTCACCATAAGGTCACTTTTATTATATCACCTGCAGCACTATGAGCATGGCAGTGTCGACTAAAGTCAATTGACTTTTTAAACCAATTATATCGCACAAAATGACTGTCACATGGTCAGCACTAGTTGTTTTTTTTTTTTTTTTTTTTTATATTTAGGTCGACAAATTGACGCCACCCGCCTGATGGTAAGCTGTGGCGACGTCTGGTGATTGTGGGCAACTCTCACAGTACACAGGAATACTATAGAGAGTGACCCTCAACTTGACGACCCAGTAATGTGCCTCTTCACGCTTCGCTTAAAGAACCCAGGGTTATATGTTGGAGGAAACAAGTGCTAGCCCAACAGGGATAGTCTGTAATATCTAATAGAAAGAAGAATAGTATTACCTAATATTCGGCTATTCAGTCCTCGAGCTTGCCGAATATTCGGTATTCGGATTCGATGCAAGTTTAGTTATAAGTGCTATCATGTAAATTGGGGGTATTAAATTTTCAGGCAGTGACAATGAAGCACCTGTTACCCCTGCAAGATCAACAAGGCGAGGTAGAAAGGACTCAGCATCTAGCATTGATAAACAAGGTATGCAATTACACCATGTTCATTGTTATATCACTTTTGATTACCACCACCTAGTACATATTTCACATTAACCCTCCAGCCTCTAAATTCAGGTCTAAGTCAACTACTACCTACTTGGTCTTTAAACACACTAAGTTTTTATTGATTCCGTTCCTTACCTACCTACCTACCTATTCCAGTTTTTATTTTCGTTTTGTTAATAATAATAATTTGTACATAAGAGGAACGAAAATTTTGATTGCAAATGCTTTAAGTTGCACTACTTCATGGAACTGCTGACAATAGTCAGCTATTCCATGTATTCAGTATCTTATGACTACTTACTTAGTTACTTTTCACCCAAAAGTTTATTTTCTTTTTTCAGTTGAACTTAATTCTGGCAAGTTAGAAACAAAAGCTAAAGATATAATCATTGAGATAATTGAAATTAATGATAGTGACTCAATCAGCTCAACTCAAAATAAAAAAGATTCACCCAGTACAAGAAAAAGCCCTAGATTAATTGAAAAAACTGACAAGGCATGGTCCGATTCTAATAATAAAGAAAATGAAATTATCAAGAAATCAAATACCAACAAAAAAGACGATGATGCTGATGTTTCAATACAGTCTTTAAATAACCATAACAATAAAATATCTTCAAAAATCAACCTATCTGTTTCCACATCTGAGTTGATAAACCAGTTAGATGAGAAACCCAGAAAGAAGTCTTCTAATTTAAATAAAACAACTTCAGCAATGGAAGGACTACAATCACCATCAAAACGACATCGAACAAAATCCTGCACGACTATTACTTCCACTCCACCAAATGACAACAAATTTTTAAGTGACACTGAAAGTATAAGAAAGAAAAATAGAAAAACTAGTACAATTTTTGATTCTGGCATTAAGCTATTGAACTGTAAAGTAGTACTTCAAAATAGTCTTGACACTAGTGCCAAGACTACTTTGGAGCAGCACCAACAACATGAAATAAAGGATATATCACTAACTTATTCCTCTGTATCTGAGAATAAAAAGAAACAACATGATAAATCTATAATAGAACCGGAAATACCTATTAAAGAAGCCGAAAACGTACATATAGATTCAAATACACCAACAACGGATGAAAATAACTTTTCATCACAAATCAAAAAAGTGGGTATCACTGCACCTAAAGAAGATATAAATTTTACTGAAAAATTCTTTAGTGAAGCTCCGAGTGGTACCATTCAATCATTAGTATATATTGAAGATTCAGATTCTAACACTGGTGATACTGATAAAAAAAATGCAATAGAGATTGATAGAGGAGACCAATTAGTTCCTGTTGTTGAGCATCAATTTGATAACCAAATATCGAATGAAGCCAAAACCAACCTTGAACATGAACCAATGGATATAGATGAAACTATGCCTGCTAATATATCGCTTTCAGTTTTCACAGGTGATAAAACATCAGAAACAGTGGATACGAAAGAAGTTGCTCTTAACAAATCAAGTTTAGATAATTCTAAGAGAAAATCATGGTCAGTTTCTGTTGAGGGTAATACAGATTCAAAGCCTGAAGACGGCGTAAAAAATAGTTTAAATATATCCAAAGGGAAGTCTATTAGCACTGCTGATGATGGTCAACATGACGATTCTTCCCATTTCAACGAGTACAGTCTGAATATGAGTACTAATAAATTTGAGGGCAAATATAACCCTAACGACGATATTTCTAAAGTAAACAAATCGAATTCACCTCCTGATATAGTAAAAGATGTGAATGATATTCGTTTTGATAAATCTTTGACAATTGGTGATAGTATATATAAAAGCCCCAACAACTCTGTCTCAAATTTAATAAACGAAAACATGGAAAGTGGACATCTTGATAAATCAAATGTTAATAATGAAAGTAAAAATTTAATAAATGTGAGCCTTAAAAAATCTCGAAAAGTTTCTTTAGCAACAGATACAGCTACTGATTCTGAAGGTACTGATGCCGATAAATCTAAACGAAAATCTTCAAGCTCAAATGTTAACAGTTATACAATGGATAGAAATACTTCAAACTCTGATGACAAAGAAATCAAGAAAACGAATCGAAAATCTTCAAGTTTAATTACTGATAAATGCAATGAATCTATTGAAACATCGACGAAAATAGATACTAGCAAATCAATAATAAAATCTGTTTTCCATGTAGAGTCTCAACTATGTGATAAAAGTGATAGTGAAAACAAAAGCACTCTGATACTGACTGAAATAAAAAATACATCTGACGCTAGTTTACTGAAGAACGTTAATTTATCTAAAGACTGCACAGAGTTGCTGTCACTCTCTATGAATATGCCAAAGGTTTATAATGACATAGAATGTAATAAGAAAAATATGTCACTTACTTATTCAACTAGTACACCACTTCACCAGAAACCTTTAAAAAAATTGGGTATGCAAATGAACTCTTCAATTATAACTCCCACTAACGTTACTAAAAGTAAGAACAAAATCTCCTTGGACACATCTAAGAAAAAATCGGTTGAAATTTCTCAAAATAGTGAAGAGTCAGAATCTTCTGATGAAGAAAATTCAGATGAAGAACCTGCAGATTGTAGTAAAATGATTGACGATGAAGCTGAAGACGCAAGCGATGACTATGAATCAGGCGATAGTAGAGATGAAAGTTCAAGAGAATATGAAGAAGCACATGAAATAATAGAAAGGGGTGAAACACTAGATTCTGAAGAGGAAGATATTTCAGATGACTCGGAATACGAAAAAGGATCATTTATTGTTGACTCTGATGAAGAGGATGCTGAACTGTTAAGTGGTTCTGGCGATGATCTCTCGATCAGTGCTAATGAACTTAGCATGAGTGCAAAATCAAAAATGGAATTTAACAAACGAAAATTGAAGGAACAAAAAAGAGCATCGAGAGAAATGTTCGAAGCCAGACATAACTTAAAGAAATCTGATAAACTGGAGTCAAAGACAATGGCTAAACGGCAAAGATTACAATCATCCGAGTCTGAGCCCGAAGTGGGTGTTATCGACTCATCAAAAAATAAAAGGAGGCCTAGAATCGATTCAAGTCAAGACAGTATGCCGTCTGATAGCGATAAGTCTATCAACAAGCGTAAGGTAAAAAGGTTACCATCAGAATCCATCTCAGAAGAAAATGCTTCCAAAGAAAATGAAATTTCTATACAAGAGATCAGTGAAAAGCAGAATGATGATCCTTTATCGCTTCAAAATATAGTCAAAGTGGAAATAAAGACTCCCCAAAAAGACCGATCTATCAATCTATCAAGAGTACCGATTCTAGATGATTTTGAGAAAGTTAATATCGAAACTAATGTATCAATCATGAAATCACAAACATGTGACCCGTTACAAGTTACTTTGGCTCAAGACGAAGTAATGAACGATGATACTGAAGAATCAATAAGTGAAAACGAAGAACTAACCCAAAATTATGAATCCATGCTTAATGAATTAAAAAAAAAATCTAAAAGAATTAAGTCCATAGATCTATCATTAAACTTGGACAAAAAGGTTAAGCAAAAAGTAAAAGAAGCCGTTGTTGATCAGTTAAATCTTACTCAAGTAAAAAAATCAAAGAAATCAAGGCCTGAAAAGGAAGTGAAAAATAAATTAATAACCAATAAAATAAAAAATGTTAATAACCAAGATGAAGGTTCTTCAGATATTGATATGAAATTATTATTTAACGATGATAGCACTGATGGGGAGTTCAAAAATAAGCAAACTGCTGAAGAGTTTATACCTCTGAAGAGAACTGAAGGCAAAACCAATATATTAGACAGCACTAGTGAGTAACAAATCTTTTATTACATACTGAAATGTTCTCTTTAGGGGTCTGTACCTAAATGGTATACCGGGACCCTATTACTAAGGCTCCGCTGTCCATTGTCTGTCACCAGGCTGTATCTCATGAACCGTAATAATTATACAGTTGAAAGTTTCACAAAAGCTGTATTTTTGTTGGCACTATAACAACAAAGACTAAAAAACAGAATATAAGAAATATTTAAATACAACACGACTTTGCCGTTTTCATAGATAGCTGTCCCGACGAACTTCGCACCGCCTTCGTTTTTCTTATGTACCGCACAACTTTTTTTTTCTCCCAAAAGATCCTTCTCTTGAAAGTAAAGAACTCAACAAAAAAAGTAAAATCGGTTCAGCCGTTTACGCGTGATGCTAAAACTTCACAAATATTCATTTATGCTACGGAACCCTTCGTGCGCGAGTCCGACTCGCACTTGACCAGTTTTTTTTTGTTAATACTTATTTGTTTTTTTCGCGTGTGTGATTGTGGTCATCATATTACCAGTACACAAATAATGTAACATCATTAAAACGAAATATGGCTCCTTTTAATCGCAGCCATGATCCCTTGAGGCAAGGATATTGAAAGCAATAATTTTATTTCGAAGTTTGGGGATTGCGCGATCTTTTTGTCATACAATTATTCAAATGAGTTTCCCTAATTTATTTTATTTTATCTTTTTTCAGATGAGACTGAAAATTTAAACTTTTTCATAGACACCACTGGCACACACACAGATGTCGATGACAATGTTAACAATATCTCTGTTAAAAGAAGTGCCAAGAAGAAAAAGCAAAATAATAATGTATCCATCTCTGAAATGGGGGAAACCCCAAAAGGTATGCTCTAGTTAGAACTAGTTCATATCACACATATACACAGACTATTCCATCATTTGTCCACCTTTCCACCATCAAAAGAATATCTGCTTGGTAGTTTTGAAATGGATATACTATAATGGTTTTTAGACTTTCGTGTTCTAAATATATTTTAATAGTTAATTTCACAAGTGTATAAGGTAACGCGTTTAAGTACCTAATACTTAAACGCGTTACCTTATACATATATATGGCCTGACGTTTCGACCGAGTTATATCGGGCCGTGGTCACAGGCTGACCGTGTCGATAGCGAGAGGCGCGAGCAGATTCTCTCATCTACCCTCACCGGGTCTTAATTCTTCTGCGGTGCGTTGTGAAGGTTTCTGCACACTACACTCACGACGTCCGCCCGGACCATAGATATAGTATGTAGACAGATACACAAAGTCATTTCAGAGGCGATCCCAAAAACAAAATGCAAATGTGTGGGTGTAATAGTGTTGTGTACACCATGGAATACGCAAAATATCGATAAATATTGAGCGTTATTTCTAAGTAATACAATAGAATCTCACTAATCCGTTCGCTTACCTTGCACTGGCATTAGTCTTAATTTATTGTTGGTATTTTCGATAATTGGGGCTAAAATTCATCACATAACACAATCTTACTATTATCAAAGTGTATCTAGGTAAAAACCAGTGTAAAATAAATAAGTAATTAGTGAAAATTGCGTCCTGCTGATTTTGGTTTACCGGCTAATAATAGTCAATGACTTTGAAAATTTTAAAAGTGATTTATATAAATTGTAAACTTTGTCAACTCGGATTTAATGTGATTTGAGTGATTTTTACACAGGTAATCGTACTAATAACTCTTTATTATCGTACCTATTCGTTTTTGAATTTGTCGTGTGTTCAATCCGATACGTTTTGATGTTACTTACGTATTTGTTTGTATAGGTACTTAGTGTATTGATCAGGTAGTTTTCTTAGTATCGACGCCAGTATAAATTTATAATATCGTAATGCCAGTCACACGCAGCATGTATTCTGCTCGCCGTGATGAGGCTAAACATGACGATATCTTAAGAAAACTTGACCTGACTTTGAAATTGGAGGTATCAAAACGTTGATTCAACAGTTGCATAGGGAAAGAGATGACAAAGGAACTGTTGGATAGCTTAAATAAATACGATATCATAAAAAAGCAGATGGCTGTGATGCATACAGAAAATAGGTTAGTTTTAGATGAGCGGGACAGATTACAAACCATTGTATCTGGGTTTAGAGAGTGCAACGATGAGTACGAACAGGGCCTCAAGCGCATGTCAGTCTTAGAACAGGAGCTGCACGAACCCCATCACCTCATTTCCCACCTTGAGTCCGAGAAACGCGACACTATGGTATCCCATGCCCATAACTTGTTTGAGGAGTTAGTTGATAGTGTGCCCAGCCTTGTTGCTACTGAACCTAACGTAGAACCCACAATTACAATAGACTTAACAAAGGATGATACCTTAATAGCTCATACTTCCAATTACAAGATGGGCATAGTTGAGTGCAGTAGAAACAAACTTAAGAAATATGTGAAAATTAATAAATACATTAGAAAAACTCAAAAACTTATTAAAAGACAAAAAAGTATGTACAAAAAAGTCAAGTATATTAATGAGAGAAGGCACCTAGGCGATGAACTTGACATGTATTCATTATTAATTGAAAATAATATCTCTGATTATAATAACAATATCTTAAAGTTAGAAACAGAAATTAATAATTTAAAAAAATCACTAGATATAATGACTGATAGGTATTGTAATGTTAAAAGTGAGTATCAGGAATACATTCTGGCGATGAAGGATCTTATGAGTCCAAATTCCACATTGACATCAAACAATCATTTACTTGGTCCTCAGCCGGTCTGTAAGTCCTCGCTGACTTCAAACATGAGCCCTTCACTTGAGTCAAACAAGAAACCCAGTAGTTCCTTTAACAAACAAATTATGGTCAAATCTGAAATAGTGATGTTTTGTGATGAATTAGGGAAATCAATGGGCCGGTTACTAAGTTCATATTTAGAACTAAATGTTACTAACTATTGTATGCCGGGATTAACTTACCCTAACATTGTTAAAAATATTAAGAATTGTAATTTAAACAGCGACTGTACACTTTTAATTTTGGTGGGAGATAGGGGAAATGCAGACAGAAATGTAATTGCAAATTGTTTAGAATTACTGAGCTTATTAGATGTCAAAAATATTATTTTATTCACACTTCCTTATAGCCGTGGCTTGTCACAGGCCGAAAACAATCTTAGATATAAGCTAAATCAAACAATACATACATTGACATTTCATAATCCAAATAAATTCCATTTGATTGACATAAACATGTATTTAGAAAATAAATTGTTATTGACGGACGATAATTCTATTTGAATAGATATTTTAGGAGACAGATAGCATCTTCGCTATCATATTTTATTAAATATTCAGCCAAAAACTTGGCTAAACAATCTGCTTCTATTGAGCAGAAAAATGACAATGTTTGTCTTGTGACCTTGGAATCTGTTCCAAATAAGCGTGACAATAATTTAAACTTAGTTGTAGGACAACAGAGGAAATCCCTAGCAAATTAAATTTAAGGACAAAGGAAAAGTCTATGTTCATGAATATTATTCATCAAAATATTGAAGGCTTTTCTGGCAAAGAGTTAGAGCTAGAATTATTTTTGAATGAAAAGTGTATTCATGTACTTTGTTTAACTGAACACTGGTTAAAAAAACATGAACTCTTAGTTAATATTGATAATTATAAAATCATCAGTGCGTTTACTAGAGATTCCGCTATAAGAGGTGGGTCACTCATTTTAATTAATGACAAATTAAATTCGAAAGACAGAAAAGATGTAGTAGCACTCACCAGTGAGCGAAATATTGAACTATCATGTGCAGAGCGTCTATAGACCTCCATCTGGAGATTACTACTTGTTTGAGTCCATTATGGAAGAAGCCTTAATGAAAGTATGTAAATGTAAGAAGACTGTAGTTGTATGTGGCGATTTTAATATTAATATTTTAGAAAACTCCCAGAACGCGATAAGGTTCCTCAACCTTTTTAAATCTTTTAACTTACAAAATCTTTTTTGTGAACCAACTCGCACCATAGCCACATCAGCTACCTGCTTAGACAATATTTTTTCTAACAGCGATGTAGATGAGAAATCAATAATACATTTTATTAATTTAGATCATGCAGGTCAGTTAGCTAGATTTAATTTACCAACATGTTCCATCATCAAAAAATATTGTATGTAGACCAATCACAAAATATCGATTAGAAAAATTTAAAGTAAACATTAATAATAAAGTACCTCTTTTGGAGTTGAATAATGATAAAAACCCGAATGATCTTTACGGAGATTTGTTCGGAGTAATCAAATACGAATGCAATAACATTTTCACAAAAAAAAAACAATAAATGTAAATCAATTCAAAATTAAATTTAGTGATTGGGCTACGCCTGGAATCTATAAAAGTAGAAAAAAATTGTATGAATTATACGAGACAAAGGCATCTACTAATGAGCCACAAGTAATTGAACGGATTAAAAAGTACTCCAAACTGTTCAAAAAAGTTTGTTCAATAGCCAAATCAAATTATATACGGGCTAAAATTGAAAAATCCGATAATAAAACTAAGGCAACATGGAATATTATTAACAAAGAAACCTGTAAAGCAAAGTCACGTGATCGATCCTTCGAGTTAAAAATAGATGATAAACATATTAAAACTGATTCTGCAGTGGCCAATGCATTTGAATCTTTTTTCACAAATGTTCCAATTATAACGACAAATAAGTTAAATTCTTCAAAAAACGTAGCCAATTCTCTTCTCAAATCTAGTGTTGATAAATGTAGAGTTAACTTTGATTTTCAGTATATTGACTCTGTCACTATACTTAAAACTTTTAAACAACGGAATATAAAAAATACTGAGGATCTTTGGGGCATTTCAACCAATATAATAAAATCAATAATTCCTGCTATTGCGCCTTACCTTGCATTCATATTCAATAAATGTATAGATGAAAATCAGTTTCCTAATCTTATGACGTACAGTAAAATCATTCCTTTATTCAAAGCAGGAGACAAAAGTGATCCTTCAAATTTTCGACCTATCTCCATACTCCCACACTGAGTAAAATTTTTGAAAAAATAATATTTAATCAATTGCTTTCACATTTTACAGAAAATAAGTTACTTAATAGCAAACAGTTTGGTTTCACTAAAGGCAGAAACACAACGGATGCAGGAGTTGCACTTGTGAAACATATATTTGATGCATGGGAGAAAAAGCAGGATGCCATTGGTATCTTTTGTGATCTATCAAAAGCTTTTGATTGTGTTGATCATGAGACTTTGTTACTAAAATTAGGGTATTATGGTGTTTCGCACAGCTCACTTGGCTTACTGGAGTCTTACCTCACTGATAGAGTACAAAAAGTTAACGTTAATGGCACCGACTCTTCTGGCGCCTCATTAGTCATGGGAGTACCCCAGGGCTCGATATTAGGACCCCTTTTATTCTTAATATACGTAAATGATCTACCTTACTTCACTAAAAATCTTTGTGAAATAGTATTATTTGCTGATGACACATCATTAATTTTTAAAAGTGATAGACGAAAAGTAGTACTTGACGATGTAAATAATACCCTTTCGGAAATACTGCATTGGTTCACAAGTAACAACTTGCTGCTCAATGCGAAGAAAACAAAATGTGTAAAATTTACCAATGTTAGACAGGTGGATACTCATATTACTATGAATAATGAATTAGTTCAAATAGTCAATACCACAGTTTTTCTTGGAATAACTTTAGATAGTAAACTGCAATGGGGTTCTCATATCACAGCCTTGGCAGGAAGACTTAGTTCGGCTGCCTATGCGCTTAGAAAGATAAGGTCACTGACTGATGAATAAACGGCACGATTAGTTTATTTTGGCTACTTTCATAGCGTAATGTCATATGGTCTGCTGCTATGGGGCTCAGCTGCCGATATTGAGACAATATTCATATTACAGAAACGAGCTATACGAGCAATCTATAGACTCGGACTCCGTGACTCGCTGAAGGAACTATTTAAAGAAATTAATATTTTAACCGTTGCTTCTCAATATGTTTACGACAACATCGTGTATGTACGGAAGAACATAGAACTCTTCAAAAAAAGATCCGACAACCATAATTATAATACAAGAAATAAAAATAAACTGGCAATGACAAAAATTAGACTTCATAAAGTTGGTAATTCGTTTGTAGGCAAATGTATAAAAATATTTAATAAAATTCCGCAGGATCTGGTTGACATGCCTCTTAATAAGTTTAAAATAGTAGTGAAAAAACGTTTGATGAAGAAAGGCTATTATAATGTAGACGAATATCTTAATGATAAAAATGCATGGTCACCCTAATCTGCTGTTGTTAGCCACTCCTACAATACAAATTGTAACACAATGTAAACAAAACATTATTAAAAAAGAAAATGGATAATCTACCTGAGTTTCTTGCTGGTATCTTCTCAGGAGAACCAACTTACCGAACCAGCGAAAGAATCATTTTCAAATGGTTATTTATGTAATTAATTTAGTATTTTTATAATAGTGCTTGACATAAAATTGTAAAATTTTGACATTCATATGTGCTCTTTATGTGCCTAAACTGAATAAATGAAATTGATTCTTTGATTCTTTGATTGAGTCAAAAAAAGCGACCAAGTGCGTGGGTCACGCAAAGAATAGGGTTCCGTAGTCATGTTATTAGCCTATAACTCCTGAACCAACAAAGTTATCTGATCTGTTATAGTTTTTCTTAAAAGTTACATGAGCCAGCCGTTTAGCTTTTAGATTAAACTTTGCTTAAGGAAGCTTTGTTTTAACGAAAATATGGGCTTTAAAGTTGAATGTCTCGAAAACGCATTCTTAAACCAACAATTTGTCTTTGCAACTTCTAAATATTTTTAAAAGACTTATCTATTTATACACTTTGTGTAGGGGAGGCCACTCAAGAAAAAAATTTTCATTATTTTTATTGTAGCCCTTGGTCACCGTTATACACACACATATTTATGCAAAGTTTAATTTTTCTAGCTTTAACCGTTTAGGAGGAAAGCCGAGAATGAAACAGACGGACGAACAGTCATGACAAAACTGTTTCTTTAAGTTAGTTCAACATTTAGGATATTATATGACATTCATAATCATGAAACAGTTCAGCTTATATAGCAGATTTCCACGGTAACCGTTTCTTCTTCCCAAGTCCCACTGAAAGCGTTCCAGTTCCATTTTTGATTGACTCATGGACAATGTAGCTACACATTAGAGAAAGAATGACAACATGATTTAATGCTAAAATATAAGTCGTTAAACATTAAGACTATTTTATTTAAAATAAAATAATATTATATTCTCTACATAATGCAACAGAAAAAATAAGTATATATATATGGAACTTTTTACTTATTTCATAAACACAAGACATAAACAAATATCTGATATTTAAGAATTGCCGGAAAATTTTGTATTTACCTGTGAAATTGTAATTATTTGGATTGTCGGCTTTAGTCACATTACAATTACTTAAACAACAAGACACCATGGCTCTTCAATACAGTTTTATTGTAAATAACACAAGGATTCGCTTATATTTTAGAAATCTAATATTCCCCAGTTTACAAGATAAATGATCTTTTTGTTTTTTGGAAAACTACGGAATTTTTTTGGCACTGACACTGACACACATAAAAGTATGTCATCGTCTTATCTTTATTACTCATAGGCAATGCTCGAATGATGATGACTTCTCCAGACTTCTCTTTCCCACGCTCTGTTGATCTATTAAAAGAGCGAAGCGAGCGCCATCCCAAGTCTCTGGCCCGGACAGACTCCATTTGCGCGTTCCAATTTTTGGTTTTATAAATCACAGAGTCCCCCACGATGAAGGCAGTCTGTATCCATTTTCCCGATTGAAATTTTTATTTTTTTATAATTTCAATGGCTTCATGTACCAACCTCGCGTAGTAGTGACATTCGGCATTTAATACCGAAATCTTAACTATTAAAATCCATATTATTGTCGAGTACACTATAGAATTATGTTGTAGAATATGAACTGGAATTCGATTGCAATCATCTTGTGTCCAGTTTTGCAATGAAGTTGTTTTGCAATGTTTTGCAATCAATTCATCCAAAAACCTATTCACATAGTTTTTATGTTATGTTTCAGATGACATTTCCAATGAAGCTCCATTGGAAATATCGTACCAGGGTAACAAAAACAAAGATACCTCCAAGCTGGATCTTGATGTAATGTGTGATGTTATTAATCCAGACAATAAGACTCCAAACAGTGGCAAAAAGAATAAGAAGAAAAAGAAAAGCTTGGACATTTCTCAAAATATTGAACTGGCTGGTTAGTAGATATCATTTGTATTTGAAAGCGGTTTATCTGCACTGCTGGGCATAGGCCTCCGACACAACGAAACACCCAAACTCCGAATCAAACAAATGTTTGATTCGGAGTTATTATAAAATATGGATATGGATAAATATGGATCACACATCTATATTTGATTCAACCCGAGAGAGATACGCTCATGTTGAATAGCATATTGAGGTAGTCACTGCGAAGCATTCTTGTTAACTAACTTTACAAAAAGAAGCAGGAATCTTACTTCTGACTGCTTCGTTTGTACCGAAGTCTGGATGTTTCCTATATGTATGTATGTATTATTTAAATACAACAAAAAAAATGTATCTAAGTATTTATATCAGTTTATCTAGTTATCATATCACAAGCTCTGCTTAGTTTGAGACTAGATGGCGTTGTATGAATTGTCCTAACGTATTTATTTACTTCAGTCTCTAGGATCCCTTGTAATATCATTTAATCAAGCTAATATCCGCAGATATTCGTTATCATACTAAATTATGAAGTTGGTGTTTTCTGTGCTTAACTTGCTTGCTTGTTCTTGTAATATATTTCCTAAACTAGTGGTCGCCTGCGGTTTTGCTCGCGTGAAAAATTAATGGCTCCCGATTCCCGCGGGTACACATTCCTGGGATAAAAAGTAGCCTATGTTATACGTTATTACATCAGCTATCCGTCAATTAAACTCAACTCAAAATGCTTTTAATATTGAAATTTCGCACAGATTCTTAAATTTTATTTATTTGTAAGTACGTATTTGTTAAGCTTCAGGGCAAAGTACACATCGAACAACTACTAATATACGTTTTTTTTTTGGGTCTTGTGGCCTTGTTTCAAGACCTTTGCTGTCTAGTAATTATGTACTTATAATGTTCCAGGTGAAAATTCCATAGACATACCACTAGAAATATCGTTCCAAGTGAACAAAAACAAAGATACATCTAAACTGGATCTTGATGATGCAAATATCAATGAAGTAATTTCAGACAATAAGACTCCAAAAAGTGGCAAAAAGAATAAGAAGAAAAAGAAAAGTTTGGATACTTCTCAAAATATTGAACTAGCTGGTTAGTAATTAATCTACTAATTAACCTTCACCTATGTTAAAAATGTTGTTTCCTCAATCTCCCTTCTCCAATATCAAGAGGGAATGAGTTGTCTTTCTGTTATGCATCACTTATGGCTGGTTTACATTGGTCAAGCTTTTAGTACAATGTGGGCATTGTGGTGACCTCGGACCATTTACTGTGTGCAGTAGATATTAGAGTAGATATTACAGATTTAAAATGCAGGGACAGATGTTGCGGCGATCATTCGTATTTCATCAGACGTATTTTTTGACGAGACTCGTCCATTTTGCCAGAGGAAAGACACTTGACTGGCCGTAGTGTAAACAGTCACTGTCCAAACTCGAAATACTCGCCACTGTACCTGCACTCGCCACTGTACTAAAAGCTTGACCAATGTAAACCAGCCTTTATAGTTAGGAGTATCTTAGACTTCTTTTATCCTGGTAATGTGTTCCCGTGGGAATGGGGAACCAGAATACAATTCCACGCGGGTGGATTCGCGGGCATTAGCTAGTAAGACCTATGAAAATGTTGTAAAGTAAAATTTTGACTGTCAAAGATAATAGAGAGAACAGAAGAGTTACACTTTTAAAACTTTAGTTTGATACTTATAAATAATACTAGCTGTTGCTCGCAGCGGCAGCTCCGCACGCCTGAAGTAGTTTTAAAGTATCCTATTTTTTTCTCTGTTCCCAAAAATATCCCTATGCCAATTTTCATCCAAATCTAACCAGTTGTTTGACCGTGAAGTATCAGTTAGGATACTCTTGTAGCAAGCAAAGAGTTTGCTTTTACTATTCTTAAAATATTTAGATAGAAATGATAAAAAATCACAAAAACGAATGTATGGTATGTGTGTCAGTTCCGGTCTACTAGGCCGCATTTTTCAGCCGATTTTCATGAAATTTGGCACAAGTGTTCTTTGTTGCAAAACGCAACTTTTGTCGAAGGGATTTTTCGATTGGCGGGAAAATGAGGGAGAAATGGGGGGGAAATGCGAAAATAACGCGAGGTCTACTGTTCACAGAACCACTTAGTATAGTTATATGATTACTTGAGGACTGGGCCACTACACGTGGACTAGAGCTCCTCAACCGGGGGAATGTCGCCACCTTTTGGCGGTCGGGGGTCAGCTCGGTCGTGGACTTAACGTTCGCGACCCCTGCCCTCGACCGTCGTATTATGGGCTGGTGCGTGGAGGAGGGTGTGGAGACGCACTCGGACCACCGATACATCCGGTTCGAGGTCGTCCCCCCGCCTAACCTTCCACAGACGGTACCGAATCCCCCGGAACCGCGTTGGGCGCTCAAGAGTCTAGACCGGGAGGCTCTCCTGGAGGCATCCATCGTGCAGGCCTGGATTCCGGCGCCGGACAGGCCTGTCGACGTGGATGCCGAGGCGGAGTTGTTCAGGAGAGCCATGTCGCAAATCTGCGATGCGGCGATGCCTAGGGTTACACCCGGGCCGGCCAGGAAGCAGGTGTACTGGTGGTCGTCGGAGATTGCACAGCTGCGTGCAGCATGCGTCTCCGCCCGCCGCCAGTACACCAGGTTTCGCCGGAGGCATCGTCGAGCTATATGCGTCCTACAGAGAGGCTAAGGGCACCCTCCAGGAAACGATCACGCGGGCTAAGACGACAGCCCGCGAGGAGCTCCTGGAGTCCCTGGAGCGTAACCCATGGGGGCGCCCGTACCTGCAGGTCAGAGGTAAACTCCGACCGAGGGCGCTCCCACTGACCCAGAGTCTCCAGCCGGCTGGAGGGGGTCTTGGGTTCTCTGTTTCCGACGAGCGCGGAGGAGCACATCCCTCCGCGCATGGCTCCGTCCCAGACGCCCAATGCGGATAGCAGCAGCGAAGACGGCGTACCCGAAGTCAGAGAGGGTGAGTTAGGAGCCGTGGTACTTCGGCTCAATCGCCGGAAAACCACCGCCCCTGGACCCGACGGCATTCCGGGCCGTGTATGGGTCCTGGCCCTCGAGGAAGTCGGGCCTCGACTGAGGGGGCTCTTCAGCGCATGCCTCGAAAGGGGCCAGTTTCCCAAGGTGTGGAGGACGGGGAAACTGGTCCTGATCCGGAAAGCGGGGCGGCCGGTGGACTCACCGTCCGGTTACCGGCCGATCGTGTTGCTCGACGAGGTGTGTAAGCTCTTTGAGCGAATTATTGCGGAACGCCTCGTCGAGCATCTCACGCGTGTGGGCCCAGACCTGGCGGACAACCAGTACGGTTTCCGTCGGGGACGGTCCACCGTGAGCGCGATCATGCGCTTGAAGACCCTGGCGGAGGAAGCTGTCTTGCGGGGCGAGGTGGTGTTGGCGGTGTCTCTTGACATCGCCAATGCCTTTAACACCTTACCCTGGAGTTGCGTTAGGGAGGCACTGGTATACCACGAAGTGCCTCTCTACCTCCGTCGTATTGTCGGGGCATATTTATCCGAGAGGGCTATAACTTACCCTAGCTGGCTCGGGCCAGCTCGGCGAGATGTGTCGTGCGGTGTTCCTCAGGGGTCGGTCCTAGGACCTCTCCTGTGGAACATCGGATACGACTGGGTGTTGCGAGGTGCGTTGCCTGAGGGTGTCAGCGTAACTTGCTACGCTGACGATACCCTCGTCACGGCGCGGGGAGCAACGCACCAGGAGGCAACACTCAAGGTCACGACTGGGGTTGCTGAAGTCGTGGGTCGGATACGGCGGCTGGGAAAGTCCGAGGCTCTGTGTTTTCACGGACCTCGGCGCGGGCACCTCCAGGATCCAGCGTAAATGTAGGGAGCGTTAGCATCGGCATCGAGCCCACAATGAAGTATCTGGGGCTCGTACTCGATAGCCGGTGGAACTTCGGACCACACTTCCGAAGTTTGGTCCGCCAGGATCTCATGGAGACATGGAAGGTGCGACTTCAGCAACCAAAGTGGGGAACCACCACCATCGCGGCGGTGAGACCGATCATGGAGGAGTGGCTGCAGAGGCAGCACGGTGGCCACCGGTCAGCAGGCCAGCAGGTCATCACCGGGCACGGAAACTTCGGTGAGTATCTGTTTCGCATGCATCGTGAGGTCACACCCGCGTGTCAACACTGCGAGACTTCCGGCGTAGACACGGCATTCCACACGTTGGTGGAATGCTCAGCATGGGCGAGTCAGCGCCGGGACCTCGTTGTGGGCCTGGGCGTAGATACGCTCTCGCTGGAGACCATGCTACGAGCCATGGTCTCTAGCGAGAGTCAGTGGAACGCGGCCGTGTCCTTCTGCGAGCAGGTAATGCTCGTGAAGGAGGCGGCTGGTAGGGTGAGGGAGCGTACCCTCCCCGCTGAGTTCCGAAGTGTGCGGCGAGGGCGCCACAGACGTGACTACGCCCAGGACCATCGACCTCCATGATCGAGGCCTGAGGACGATGGATTAGCAACCCACCGTCCTTACAGAAGCAGGCTAGAAGGGCTGCGTGATGTGGGGCTGCACCCCACGCACGCCTTCACTCACTGACGCGGGATAAAACCCGACCCCAGGGATGCGGGGTAATACCCGACCACCACGCAGTGGCCACGTGGGTGGCCAAAGTCCGCCGGGCGCCACCGGGAATTCTCTCAGTCTCTACCGGAGGCGCTCGGCAATGGACGTAGGTGCGGCCGCGACCTTGGGCCGCGGATTCAAAAAAAAAAAAGTATAGTTATATTTTATATAGTACTAGCGACCCGCCTATGCTTCGCACGGGTGCAATGTAGACTATGTAGCATGTCAGTCTTAAAATTCAAATATCTCAATGCAAATATTTGTATGCTTTGCATTGGTTGAATGATTGTCTTTATCTGTGGTAGAATGATTGTCTTTATCTGTGGTATTAGAATTGTGGAATTAGATTCGTCTTTGAATTTCAATGCCAAACAATGTTCAATCACTACTGACATGCTATCAATTGATACTATCGATCGTCCTTGTAAGGAATCGATGGATCGTAATTCATGGCAGAATTTTCTTTATTTAGCCACGAATTAGTTCTGGCTCTATGTAATCGATGCCTACCCCTATCCTGGCTGAGGCGAGCCTCAAGCTCGGCAGACGATTCTCTGGCTCTCCGAACACTAGGATTTTCCCGATCTTGGCTGCAGCGAGCCTCACGCTCAACTGAGGATTCTCTTACTCCTTCGGCTCTATATCTAGCCCGAAGCTGGCTGAGCCGAGCCTCACATTCCCTTGACGAATCTTCGTCTCTAGCTGAACGTGCTCTTTGGGCATTCCCTGTACTACGACCTATGTTTGAACGACGATGTCTTTCAGATATGACTTTATACCTATCCTATTCAGTTCTTTTTTGAACTTAAATACCTACTCGTACATTACTTTAAACCGCTTTTTGGCTCTAATTCTATTGTTTTATTCTAATTCCTATCCAACCAAGGTACCTACTATGAATTTCGAAAAAAATGTCGAATGAATTGAATGAATGAAAATGAATTTTTAATGAAAAAGCCTATGATATAACCTATTAATCTGTAATATCTTCGAAAATATTCATTTAAATTACATGCTGTAAAGGGCCATATTGATCTATATTAAAAGCAAAATGTATTTAAGGTACTTAATTGGATAAGGATTTATGCTGTATTGCTTAAAATCTCTGTGTGTTCACTGCCGTCATTGGCCACAGCCCGGCTGCGTCGCCGCGCTCGTATTTTTTTTCCATCACGAGACATCTCTTAAGTCATTCGTCCAAATTATATGGTTTGAATGGCAATTTTGGTCTACATTAAATGCACAACGTATGTAAAGTATTCAATTAGATAAGGAATAATACTGCATTGGTAAAAATAGCTTGGCCAATGACACATTATTTTTTGTCATTTATAAAAGATAAAAATGGTTACTGTGAGTTATCCTTAAGAGATAGACATATGCTATCGCGGACTTTTTTGTAGACCTTTCCATGGTGTACAATACTGTAGTACATTATTTTGATCTGTCTCGTAGGGTTTCGTCAGCGTTTGCAATGAAAGCGCAAAAAAATGTGTTTATTTACATTACATTAGAAACCTCTAAAATAATCGGTATTACTCTAGTATGTTATACATGTATTATACATTAAAACCTTTCTGTTGAATCACTCTATCTATTAAAAATAAAAAATAAAATAAAAAAAACTTAATTGGATAAGGATTTATGCTGTATTGCTTAAAATCTATGTGTGTTCACTGCCGTCATTGGCCACAGCCCGGCTGCGTCGCCGCGCTCTTATTTTTTTTCCATCACGAGATATCTCTTAAGTCATTCGTCCAAATTATATGGTTTGAATGGCAATTTTGGCCTACATTAAATGCACAACGTATGTAAAGTATTCAATTAGATAAGGAATAATACTGCATTGGTAAAAATAGCTTGGCAAATGACACATTATTTTTTTGTCATTTATAAAAGATAAAAATGGTTACTGTGAGTTATCCTTAAGAGATAGACATATGCTATCGCGGACTTTTTTGTAGACCTTTCTATGGTGTACAATACTGTAGTACATTATTTTGATCTGTCTCGTAGGGTTTCGTCAGCGTTTGCAATGAAAGCGCAAAAAAATGTGTTTATTTACGACATTACATTAGAACCCTCTAAAATAATCGGTATTACTCTTGTATGTTATACATGTATTATACATTAAAACCTTTCTGTTGAATCACTCTATCTATTATAAAAAACCGCATCAAAATCCGTTGCGTAGTTTTAAAGATCTAAGCATACATAGGGACAGACAGACAGGAAAAGCGACTTTTTTTTATACTATGTATACTTACTTACACAAAAATCTTCCTCGAGAAATACCCACTCGTATTAGGATCGGATCGTCTACAAAGCAAAATGTTCATATGTGCTTTTGTCTTCTCAAGCAAAAGGTCTATGTAAACAATGTTGACCACATGAAGAGATTGTCCTGGGAGCAAATCATCCACAATTTATTTATGTCCTTATGGACATAAATAAATTGTGGATGATAGACTACTAGACTTATGTCTAGTAGTCTATAATTGAAAACTGCCTGTGGACAAATCGTTCATGATGCATTATGTTAGGGCTAATAAAAAAGGATATTTAATAAATAAATAATGTGCATACATCCTTCCTCTTATAATTTAATATAAATAAAGAAAGAAATAAAATTCTCCTTCAAGTAGAACGTACGTGCAAACCCAATTATATAAATAAATGAAATTATCTATTGTGGATGAATGGATCCAATGAATGGATTTGTTTCACACATCTTCCTATCTTGCCCTCTTGTTAAGTCGTCATCATCATCATATCAGCCCACTGACGTCTCACTGATAAAGCATTATCAGAATTCAATGTAAGGGTTTACATTACCCTTAAAGCATTATGTCGTAGGTAGTTAGGTGTAATTAGTCCTATCCCACACTGTTTCCGATTGTCGATTGTCATTCAACAATAGTTATGTATTGTGGACGGTTTGCTTCGTAGCCAATATGCTGGTTAGACATTTCCGCAAGACGTCATTAAAACAATTTTTGTTTACATTTTAAAATGTGGACGATTTGCTCTCAAGTCTTATTATATTGTGGGTAGTTTTAGTCAATAGACATTTTGCTTTATAGCCGACTCGATCCTAATACAACCACTCTATACATTGGTGACAACCGCATCAAAATCCGTTGCATAGTTTTAAAGATCATAGCATACATACGGAACGGGTGACTTTGTTTTATACTGTGTTATGATGTTACAGATGAAAATTTCCAAGACGCCCCGCTAGAAGTATCGTACAAGGGTAACAAAAACAAAGATACCAGTAAGCTGGATGTTAACATATCTCAAATCGACAATAGTAATATTACAGACAGTAAGACGCCAACAAGTGTCAAGAAGAATAAGAAGGGGAAAGGTTTGGACAGTTCACAAAGTGTTGATAACACACTAGTTGAACATGTTGGTGGGTATCACAACATAATCTCTATATATAAAAATGAATCCCTATTTCCCTTGGTCACGACATCACGCGTGAACGGCTGGACCGATTTCGCTAATTCTTTTTTTGTTGAGTTTGTTATTATATGGAGAAGGTTCTTATGAAAAAAAAAATGCGTTAAGAAGTTCGCCGGGACCGCTAGTTATATTATAAAACAAAGTCCTTCGCAGTGTTTGTCTGTCTGTCTGTTCGCAATAAACTCAAAAACTACTGCACCGATTTTCCTGCTGCTTTCACTTACGGATAGAGTCCGCCGGCACCCTGGGTTATTCTTCCGAGGACGTACCCGGGAGGTTAGGGCGGTCAGTTGTAGAAAAAACTTTAATTCATTCAATTGACTGCCTCGGTGGCGCAGTGGTATGACTGCCGTCCCTGAGGTCCCAGGTTCGATTCCGGGTCGAATCAAATTATTTGTGCGATCCACAAATGTTTGTTTCGTAGTTTGGATATTTTCTATGTATAATATGTATGTATTTAGAAATATATAAGTACTAGTGGTCGCCCACGACTTCGTCCGCGTGGTAATTTGGATGTTTTCCCGTTCCCGTAGTATCGCGCACTCGGTTTGTCATCGTCGCTTCCTACTTGACACTTATCGTCATAATTTGAACAATTCACACAATATCTTTATAAATTGTAGCCTATGTGTTATGCTGATGTATAAGCTATATTATTGTAAAGTTTCATTAAAATCCATTCAGTAGTTTATACGTGAAAGAGTAACAAACATCCATCCATCCATACATACTCACAAACTTTCGCGTTTATAATATTAGTATGAAGTATGATAGTATGATGTTTATCAGTCGTCTAGATCCTATAACACAAGCTTATATTAGCTTAATTTGGGCTAGATGACGTTGTGTGAGAATGTCCAAAAAATTCAACTTTTTTTATACGTGGCATTTGCGCACTTCGAAATTGTGAATGGACGGCAAACCGGCCAAGGGACGACCACTAGGGTTCGCTACGGGGCGGCCATGCTTCCCTTCCAATAAAAAATAATACGAATTCGGCCAAGTGCGAGTGGAACTCGCGCACAAAGGGTTTCGTACCATTATCTTCACAACTTTATTGACTAGTACCAGGGTATTCTTCGAAGTCTACTTTTATTATTATTGATTATTATAGGCATATTTATAAGATAGTTTTCTTTTCCTGCTAACTCATTTTCAACCGACTTTAAAAATGAAAGAGGTTCTCAATTCAACTGCTTTTTAGGGTTCCGTCGTCATGTCCGTCCGTCCACCCGTCCCGTTTGGCTTTCCTCCCAAACGGTTAGTGTTAGAAAGATGAAACTTTGCATGGATATATGTATATTTATTAATACGCCGACAAAGAGATGAAATAAAATTTTGAAAAATATTTTTTTGGGCTACCTCCCCTACAAGTAAAGTGGGGATGATTTTTTTCTCACGTCTATCTATCGTGTGGGGTATCATTAGATAGGTCTTCTTAAAACATTGAAAATCTAAAAAAGTTGTCTTAGCAACTTGCTAAGATAACTTTTTGATTTAGGTATCCGTTTGCGAGATATTCAACTTCAATGCGCATTTTTTTATTAAAACAGAATCTGAAAAAATTCATGATGGTAAGTCCATATGATGAACTTTGAAGGAAATCTATAACGGACAAGATAACCTGTTAGTTCAGGAGTTATAAAGGCTAATGTGGGGGAATACGGAACCCTAAATTATGCGTGGCACGACACGCACTTGGCTGGTTTTTTAAATTGAAAGCTTCTACTTTCTAAGTGGTCCTGTTTCAATTCGGTCCCATTCCGACAATTATTTCATTTTCAGTTTCCCATTTCGGTAATTTTATGTCGGTTTTGTGTAAATTTTAGACGTGTTTTTTTTATTAAATAATATATAAACAAGCCCTATATTTCGCTTCAAGTTAAGGTTAGTCTGTTTGCTATTAATTGTCCGGACGAACAGACTATCGTTGAAACAGATCTACCTATCGTAAGTGGTAAGGAGCGAAAGCTAAAGAGAAAGAAAGAATCAAGTCGAAGGTTATTTATTATAAATTATTAATAAGATAATTTTAGTCAGCAATTACAAAGAATTACATGAACATAATTACTTACACTACATTTATTTTGGTTCCAGAAGTGACAGTTAAAGAAGTTTCCAAAAAACGCAAACGTAAATCTTCTGCAACTATAACAACCGAAGAAACCACTATCAATGGTATTTAACACTAATTATCCTTATATTTTTTACAAGCTGATTACCGCAGCTGCGACCACGTGGTATAAAGGAGAAAAAGACAGTTTAAAACAACTGTTTGAAACAGAGAATCATGTAGAGAGATGTTTTAAAACCAAATTACACCATAGCCAGCAAAAATCTCTGATTTAAACAGCCGTTTTAAACTCTATTTACTGTGTGCATATTCTCCCTTTAGTTTTCTCGTACCCAAATCCCATGGGAACACATTACCGGGATAAGAAGTAGTTTTTTTTTTAATACGCTCAGGAGATCTAATATTTTCTCTTTACAATATTAGTATAGACTATCACTAATAATAATTAACATTAATATACTTTTAATTTTTCGTATCAGACACCGCTGGTGCTCTAAATGAAGAAAATAAACCAGCTGTATCTAAAGAAAATCAACAAATCAAAAAGCGAAAAGTTGCAACCAAAGACGAGATACAAAATGGTAAGGACAAAATTCATTTTCTTTGTCTACTATTTCATTTGCAGTAACAGTTATAATTGTATTATCTCTTGTTTAGATACTAACACTGAGGCCAAGGTATTGGAAGGAGAAAGGCAATCTGAAAAAGGCAAAGTGAAAAACAACACAGTGCTAGAAAAAAGTCCTGTTGCAAATGATGGTACTTAATGTGTAATTTATATCTAACTTACGTGACATAGGTAACCAAAGAAAGGAATAAAATGAAACGTGACTTTTAATTATAAACAACTTTAGATTAGCTTATCTGATCATCTTCAACAGCTATTCTGAACATAGGTAGCCATATGAGAGACCCTATGGGTAAGGTTTCCAAATCGGCCAAATCTGCCTACCAAACGCCTAGTGCCAATACTAAATAAAACACCCAATGATGAATAATATACTGAATAAACAAATAGTATTATGATTACATATTGCATTTACATATAATGATATCGTATTTACTTTTTGGAATACACATGTTTATAGGGATGTTAGTTAGGTGTAGATATTACCTATTATTTATTATGTACCTAATTATTATACTTGTGTAAGTATGTAAATAAAGTTTTAAAATAAGTTCAATAAATGTATTAACTTGTAAAATATGTATTTCAGACTTTACTAAGAAAAGTAAGAAGAGGAAAGAAAGAGACGATGACAGTGGAGGAAATATATCAAAGGTTTGGCAAAAATACACACTAAATAATGAGCCTAATATATTTGTAATATTCAATTAATTAAATTATGTTCAACAGGTTCTCAAGCAGAACTCTTCAGACAAGATCCATGTCCCTCGTTTACCCACTAGTGTAATAAAAGAACTAGATAGCAAAACAAGAGACAATGATACAATACAACCAATAGTATCCACAACAGCATTCCAAGTTGAAAAAACAAGACAAAAGAGGAGTAAACCTTCGAACTATTTGGAACAAAGTGTGTATTTAAACGACTCTGTAGAAGTGCAAGCTAAAAAACCAAAACACAAAAATCCAAAGGTCCTGCCGTTCCTGCCCACTGTTTCAACTTCAGACCATGGCTTCACTACTAAATTCACGGTTAATGTAATACCTCAGGAAACTCAGTTTGTTGCCCAAAGTACTGACGTCTCCAATTTTAAAAACGATTACCTACAGAAAAATAGAATAAAAAAGTTAGGAACATTTGAAAAGTATAAAAGACACAGGAATATTAAAATATCCAAATTTTAACTAGGTACCATGTTTCCTGTGTAAATTTAATTTAATATTGGTAACTTTTTATTGCTATGGTACCTATTAATTTACTTGTAGAACTGCTTTACAAAGATGTTAATTGGCCTACAATGCATAATACTCTGTAGATTTAAAGACATCAATATTTTGTATAGAAAAATGGGCAATTTTTATAACTAGCGGTTTTACAAGCTCTCCATGCATTAATTAGTCGTTTAACTATAATAGGTACCTACATAATTAATAAGTGTACTTGATAGATATTTCCACCTATTCTTACTACGCACGTACTTGCCCATTTTACTATTATAAAATGCTTGTTCTATTTTTGATTTTATTGTTATAGTGGAGGATGTAGCATGATTACGTATTATTTTAATATTTAACTTGTTTTATGATGGATACAAAATATGGTTAATAATGACTTATTATATTAGGTATGTACGACTGATAAATAAGACAAAAGACAATGGACATAAAAATCATGTTGTTTTTGTTTATTTTTTAATATTATACTATTACTTACATAATTATTATTCATTTTCATATGTGTGTCAATATTCAACACAATAGCAGCAAGATAATTATGCTCCAAAACCAAAATCCTACTAACTCCTAGTAAATAATTAAAATTTGTCTTTCCCGCCTCACAGCGATATTTGTACACCATATCCGCTAGAGCGCGCTGGCGTGTTAAAAAGTGGTATCGCCCATGTGCCTTTCGTTTACTGTTTTAATTTAATTTGTTTTAAAATATTGGTATTTACTTCAATAAATATGTTCCTTTCAATGCAATGATTATTTCTATGCATAAAATTACGGATATTGAGATTCATACACGGCAAGAAAACTTCCCGCCTTATCATGCCGGTGTAAACAAACCGCCATGTTGTCGTAAGTGGACGAGCTATGTAATCGGTAAGTGAGATCGTAAGTATTAAATCTAACTATCAATTTATATCAAACGAGCAAGATTAATCACATTCTAAATTTATAATTATTATAAAATACATAGAAAAACACTTTAGATAAATTAAAATAAAAAGGATACTAATTGAGCAGTGACGTGAGTTCCCTTGAAACTTTACACGAATTGGATTGGTTGTCTGTAGGTCACGTGGGTATTCACAGCCAATGGCGTTGAAGATTACTCTTTGTGTACCTTTTCACAAAATAGTAAAACAGATTGTGGTTTTTATACGGAGTGTGTGGTGTATATCTGTCAATCTTATGAAATTATAAGCGTAAATGTGTGAAATTCAGGATTTTTCTGTCGAGTGTAAGGATATTTATGCTAATAAATATTCGGTAAGTAGTAATACCAAACTATATTGCATAGATTTATCAATTACGTTATAAAACATGAATTTTTGTATGGGCAAGTCCAATAAGTTAACCGTGTCCCGCTCTTTTTAATGTCATTCATTTATATGTACCTATATAGTACTTATTTTACAATTAGGTGTACACCTAATTGTAAAATACGCTATCTTTAGGTTCATTATTGTTATGCCGATATGCCTAGGTACCTTATTATATTTTTTTTTCATTTGTAGAGCACGTAACCCAATTATGTGGCGGGAAATGGTTCCCTCCTTTTATCGTACTGTCAAGTACTTCATCATATTTTGAGTGAACATACAAAAAATCTTTAAATACCTACCTAGGTACAAACCTACGTAACTATAAACTAATTATTTCCTTCCCTTACATATGGTTTTCTTTATATTTATCATTCAGGTTATCTTATTATTATTGTACTGGATAACTACCTATCGAAATAACGGACATTTCGTTAATGCTGTCTCGTTCCCACTAATGTCTATAAACATTATGATAAGGACAGCAATATTAAAAATTACTACATCAATAAATATGTAGTATTGTTTGAGCATGTACCTAGTACATTATTCCAATAGGAGTACATACAAAAATCATAATAATTTTTTAATTAAGTAGGTATGTACACTAGATACTGTTTTTCTTTTCCTTTCGTAGGTACACGTAGATACTAGTACTACTAAGTTCGGCAATTCATAATACCTATTCATTCAAGATATTTTCAAGAATGATAATGATCGTAGGGTTGTAAATAAACATTTGTATTCATAACATTTTCATAGATTTATCTGTACTCATGTTATTGGCCTTTTATCAGTCTAGTAAAGTTTCGTTAATTGAAGATAATGGCTTATACTACTATTATAAAGAGGAAAGATTTGTATTTTTGTGTGTATGTTTGTAATAAATAACTCAAAAACTACTGTGCCGATTTCAAAAATTCTTTCACCAGTGGAAAGTTACATTCAACCTGAGTAACATAGGCTACTTTTTATCCCGGTAATGTGTTCCCAAGGGAACCGGGAACGAGTAACTAAATCACGCGGGCGGAGCTGCGGTGATCAGCTAGTTAGATAATATACATATATGTACTAAATAAATATTTACTTAATTACAAAAGGTTTAGTCAACATCACTGCTAGCTCACACGCCTGGTGGGTAACCCCTACCTAAGTACCTACATTTTTACTTTATTCAATATGAAACGAAGCGAATAGTTCCCACGGCCGGTTTAGTGCGGCGAGAATTTCATTTCAAAACGTTGATCAACAATGAATGCATGCAACGTGCCTGTTGTAAAGTGAATGCAGGAAGGTGTGGTACCTACCTATTGCATTTCGTACCAATGTGTGCGTGCGAGCGATAGTGCACTCCATTCGACAAGACGCGTCGAGCGAGCACAGCACATGTTTATCAATGCAACTTTATTACTAGACTGACTGAAAAGGTGGATAATGTTTTACGAGCGTATTATTGTATTTTCTTCTTTGTGATACCTCATAGTGTAGACCAATTTTACAGTGTGAGCCTGAAGTGTTAAATTAGACAGAGTCCCTTAAAATGTCCCAAGATCAAGAGGTGTCTACACTATAAAAAATTTGGCTTTTCTTTTAGAGTACAAAGTCTAGTGAACAAAGTGCTCTTTTGGTCGAATCATTCGATTCGGAATGGCATGCAGATATTTTTAGAGAAAATTTAATGGTCGCTCGAGAAAAATACAAAAGAAAAAGAGTTTGAAATTTTGTAAAATATGCAAAATATGTATCTCAAAAACTCTTAGGTTTTTTAAATTTGAAAATTTAGGAAATTTCCCAAAGAAAATTCGCAAATCCGGATTTTAGGAAATGTAGGACCAACATTTGTCATTTTTCCAGAGGGTTCAAAATACGACCGAGAATTCACTTCTCAATTTTCATGAATATGAATAAATATAATTTGACCTTTTAAACAAAGATTTATATTTATAATAATCTATCTCGATGTTATTAAATATGAAAATACACGTCAAAAATTGACCCAACAACTGACTTCAAATTACCGAAATGGGACCACTTGAAAAGTAGTATTTTCATTTAAAAAAAAATCGAAATCGGTTCACCCAGTCCAAAATATGAATAAGGTAAAAAACATAACAAAACAGTCGAATTGAGAGCCTCCTCCTTTTTTGGAAGTCGGTTGAAAATTAAGGTAAGAAAAAAAACAGTCTTCCAAAAATATTATCTAATGTATAAAGTGTCACAGTTTTCGCTGCCATACTCCTCCGAAACGGCTTGACCGATTCTCATGAAATTTTGTTTGCATATTGGGTAGGTCTGAGAATCGGACAACATCTATTTTTCATCCCCCTAAATGTTAAGGGTACCCCTAAAGCAAAACAACGTTTGCCGGGTCAGCTAGTATATTTTTTTACTACGAACGTTTTTGTAGCACGATTATTTAACATTGCAAGTGTGATAACTTGATAAGTGATACTGATATGATAAGTGTTAAACAAGTAATCTGAGAGTTTTTCGTCGTGGAGCTATTCTAAAGCCTTTAAAAGTACCGCCACGAAAGGAAAAGCGAATTATTGTTTACTAGCTGTCCCGGCGAACTGCGTATCGCATTATTTTTCTAATGTTTCTACTTTTTTTTTTCAAAAGATCCTTATTCTGATAATAACGAACGCAACAAAAAAAGAATTAGCGAAATCGGTCCAGCCGTTCTTGAGCCAATAATATCTTAACCAACACGATATTTTATATATTTATCTAGATTGATTTATCCTGTAGGCGCCTGAATTTTTTCAGTTCATTATTTTCATATCTCGAAATAATATTATTCATTAAAGGTCTGAAGTGAGCGTGCCTTGCGCCAGCTGAAGTAACCGTTTTTGGGCGTATTCTAAAGTAAAGGAAAAGGAGGAGGCTCTCAATTCGACTGTTTTGTTATGTTTTTTACATATTCATGATTTTCCCAGAAAAGCAAGCCTACCAACTCGCCGTCCTCAGGCTCCGACCATGGAGGCCAGAAGTCTTGGGAGTAGGTAGAAAAGTACGCCCGACACTGGAAGACCTGACAAAACTCGATATTTTTGCCGAAACCGAAACTTCGGCCAGTCATTACTAATTTACTGACGTTCAACTACATAAAAATATGTTATACAGAGTTATACTGATGTATTATTAAGTTCCCAATACCTACCTACTAAGAACAAAAGATTTTGGTTTATTTCTCCGAAACCTCCTGAAATTGGATAATATTTCCATTGCTTACGGTAACTTCACTGCCAGTGTGGGTGTTTGACCAAGATACACAAATAATGATTGACCAACAGCAAAATGCTCCTATGCTACATTATTTTCCGACATAGGTCAGGACATTCTCAGCCTCAGGCTATCGGAAACGCCCAAGAAGAGTCTTGAAAAATCAATTAATTGCATCGTGGTGCATCCATACTTTTACACCGTTAACTTCACTGAAGTCCCGACCCTAATCTTCTATTTATAACTACTATCAAGACGTTCATATGCGTAGGGGTACCCTCTTGAACAGCCAGTTCCAATAAAACAATACTTGTAAACATTTTACTGGCTGATTATGATTACCTTTGAACGTGATATCGATTTCTCGTTCCCAATTCCCACGGGATAAGAAGTAGCCTATTAGCGCTCAGGGATAACGCAGCTATATTAGTGAAATAATTTTTAAATCGGTTCACTCAGGCATGGAGCCTATTTAATGCAAGCAGTCAAATCTTTCCTCTTTATAATGTTAGTTAGTACCGATTTGCTCCGCACTCATCCTCAAATAAAACCTAAAGATACTAGTTTACGGAAATATGAAACTAAGTTATAAACTAGCAAGTTTTCGCAAGTACCGAACTCCGATGCCTATTCGTAGATCGTTGAGTCAGTAATTTACAGTGAGGGCGTTGACCTACACCATCTGTATTTTTCTACCGAATCACGTACATATACCTACTGCTAACATTCAGGTATAATACTACCTGTTTGACATTGAAATGTATACTTTAAGATATTATTTTGCTAGGTCAGGTAGGTATAGTAGGTACCTTCCTACTACCTCCCTATGTAATTGGTATTATACTGTATTCATAATTAGAAAATACACTTTCAGTTTCCCTTCGTTTCCAACAGAAGGTAAGAGCAGTAGATGAGGGGAAAGCTTCGCGCGTGCAATCAATACAGAACCCCACCCTTGTTTTCATACTGCATGCCGTCCCCCGTCTGCGCAATCTGGTGCGCAGGATGTAAATGTTTGTGATTAGGCGCCAAATTATACAGTTGTACTGTCTATATGTATACTCGAAAATTGTTGTAAAATCTCATATACGTACATACATACATAATGCTTTAACTATCAGCCACGTATCACGAAGTTAAATTGTAGTATAATTTATTTATTACCTATACATATTATTATGTAGGTACTGATTTTAGACCAATTGTCGATGAAACAATTTTTCCGAGCCGTCGATTTTTCTCGGCTCACACGCGATCGTCGACCGTCGTCGTCGGCGCACAGCCGACCACGACGGGTTCAAGGCGAACGCGAGCGGTCAGGTTCGAGGACACGACGGCGTAGCCCCTTGCGGTGCCTCCAATAACTTCTCCCCAGTATCATACATATTATACCCACTAACAACGAGTACGACTGAAGCACTTAGGACTGGCAGAATTATTGCTGAATCTAGTACATACTCTAGTTAGTCTTTATCCTCGAGTTTATTTTTAATTAAACTTACGTGATATATGTATAGGTACACATCATTTTTTACTTCTAAACTTTTTAATACCCAGTTACCCACGTAACAAGGTTAGGATAATTTAGGTACCTATCAAATAATATTTTATATTATTTATTAAAGCTCTACTCTTTTAATATTATACTTAGTATCAATACCTACCTAGTTAATGTAAGTAAGTAAGTATGTATTACATAAGTTTAAGTGTAAAGATGGGTACAGGTGGTATCCTGGGAAAAAATGTTTAATCTATTGCATTGAAATACAGACGCGACGTTCTGTGAAATGAACTCTACAAATATTAGTTTCAAGTTCACGGTCGTCTACGGCACGACTTTTATGAACATTTTCGTAAAGGCAGGCGATCATATTTTATAGGACCGAAAACCTCAAGGATGTTTATAGTAGGTATAAGACCTGCCAGTAAAAACAAATTAATGCTATTTCGGTAGGCACCTAATGCACGTCGAACGTTTGCCACACATGGCAAAATTTTTTGAGTCGAGTAGTATAGCGACTTGGTAGAAAACTAGTTGGACGTATGAGACTATGAGTCGAGTGACAGCACAGAGTAGAACAAAATGAACAGAGTTTCAGCTTCCTAACAACCTGCAAAATGTAAATAAATTGCACACACAACGTAAGAGTATTAAGTCTAGTTAGTCCACTGATTGTTCGCGTGTGTGTAAACTATTCCAGTCTCGCCGCGTACGCGACAAGTGGCCATGCACGACCGATTTCGGTGTTTTGTTCGTAGCTGCTTCTCTGTTTCGTTTCTCCTACTCTAGACTACAGAGAGCGAGCCAGTTACGTTAGCTGCAATCGTTAGGGTTGATTCACCCCGCCTTTCATATTAGGTAGCTATCTCTTTCCCGCACCCCATTTTTAACTTTCTCTTTCCTGCTTGTGAAGCAAAGCATCCCCAATTTCAACTTGTCCCTTACCATCTAGGGCGAATTTACACATTCGATTCACGTAATTTTAATGTGTTAATAATCAATAAAAAAATTGCGGGCACAAAATCTAAAAAGTTATCCATTTATTATATCCGGTATAATTTTATTCACTGGCTTCTTACTCCTCAAACGGGTGGCGGTTATACGTTCGTTACACACAATCTACCGATTTAAACTTTTTTGCTGGTTGAAAGTAAATATCCCAGAGGTGGTTCCACGTTTTTTTTAATTCGATGCCAATGGTTGAACATTTATTTTTAAGTGCTGTTTCAGCAATAGACCTAGGTTTTACTTATGTAAAAGTATTTTAATATTTTAGATTTATATTTTTATAACACGTAGGTTCCAAAATAACTGATACCGTGTAACAAAACAAATTTAATGACGTAGGTACTTTCGTCTGATGTAAATAAATTCTTATCTCAGTGTCACTGCACTTAGTGGTATGGCCAGTACAATATTGTTTTTAATTAACATGCAAAGTTTTAACACCATCGTCTCCATAGTGTTGAAAAACACACCAACCTGAAAACGGAATGTGCAACTTTTATTATTTTTATAGTAGTTGCATACATACACATCCTGAGACGTGCCCAAAACGAGTTTATCGATGCAGACTAGTAAAAGTAAACAATAAACCGTCGCTCGCTCGAGACGTTGAAAGTCTTCCAAAGTTCCGAATATTGCTGTTCGCTTCTGGTTTTTTCTACATTTCATTTGAAAACGACCCAAACAGGGCTCTGCCGAACCCTAGCTTAACCAATCATGAGTTGATGGAGGTCTACAAAAAACGATGATAATATGCTTAGTTCTGGGAATTTTTATTTTAACTGTTTTTGGTGAAAATCTAACAACAAAATAAACTAGTAAATAAATTAGTAAAATGAATGTAATAATGAAGAACCTATATATAATATACTTTTATAGGTAGTTTATATTTAGAAATTCGATTTCAATGAACGCTCTGTGAACCAACAACAGCAGTTGGGCTCCGTTGTTATTGGGGTAGCGCTAGCGCATACCTCGAGTCAAAAACAGGTTTTACTACTACACGTAGTGGTTTCATTGTATCGCTTATCGCTCACCCCGTACCCCTGTCTTCTCTCCGTTTATACAAAATGTTATTATGGGAAAAGAGCGCGAAACTTTGAAAATGCTCTCTTTTATAAATTCTTCTCTTCTCAGATTTTAGAGGATATTATTTTAACATCGTGGGTTTAATTTACTATTTTTGCTTTGTTCAAGTGGTGCACCGACATGGACTTATACATCACAGATTCACTCCAGGACATGCTGGACATGGATATCAAGAACGAAATCGCCACTGATCTTAGCAGTATGACAGACTTTCATGTTAGTTCATAGAATTATTTTTGCATTACTCTATCAAATATTTATATATATGCCTGACATCATCTAAGATTTTGTAACATTTTACTTTCAGGATTCTTTGGGAACGAATTTCTCAGAATTACCTCCTTTATTAGATATGGACACGGATAACTCCGCAACATGGCTTAATAATAGTTCTAGTTTTGTACATAATCTAGATTTATATGGTTCTGAAGCAAATGCTGTTATGGTTAATCCAAATTCTGTAATGCCATCCTCATTTGTGGAAACACCAGTCAAAAGTATAGTAAAAGAAGAGGCTTCGAATGTATTACTAACCTCTGTAGCTGCAGATGATGACTTAAGCAATAGCATATCATTAACAAGCCCCAAAGAAGAAAAAAGCCACTTAACATTTTCTCCTAATGCAATTAAGGTGCCAAAAGTACAAGAATCCGAAGAACCAACGTTAAAGAAAAACACATCTAAGAAATCAGATTTAGAAGAAGCTACGCAAATGGTAATTTACGTTAGAAAACATGAGAAGACAGTAGTGAAGGATTTATTAAAAGATTTGGACAAGAGCAAAGTTTCAAGTTTAACTCCAACCTTGCGAATAAAAAGCCAACAAGAAGTTATCAAAGTAAATAATAAAAACTGTTCAATATTGAACACAAACCAAAAAGTGGCACATGCGTTAGGGACGAAGACAATTATTTCTGGAAACATACGCATACTGGATGCTCACCAAATTAATCACTCTAGAACAATTTTAGCTAATGGTAATAAGAACCAAGCAACAATTTTAATTGATAATACAAACAGGCATGTGCTAAAATCCTCAATTACTGGTGCATTTACTGTAGAAAATAATCAAGCGAAATATGTAAATAATAGTAAAAGTGGCAATGGAGAATTTCCTAAGCCGGCGTATTCTTATTCCTGTTTAATAGCAATGGCGTTAAAAAATTCAAGAACAGGCAGCTTACCCGTGTCGGAAATTTATAATTTCATGTGGTAAGTTCAATAAGATATCAAAATGTAGATGTACATTTTCGTTAAGTACAACTCTAAAGGTGAGATTTATAAATCGTACTTGGACTTAGCTTAGCCATTACTTTACACTTGAGACAATATCGATATTTATAGTGCGATCTTCGTCTTGTCTTAGCTTAAGTTAAGCCAAGTCTAAGTTCACAAAAACGGTGACTTACGAAAAAGTAAAATAGTGTTCTCAAATATACTTTACCATATTCTTGTTTTGTTCTTAATTATTATTAGAGAGGTATGTTACAGTTTATCAGATATAAATGGCAAAATTACACTTATAACCATTAACTTGAATTTCTTTTTTTTTACAGTCAACATTTTCCGTACTTTAAAACCGCGCCAAATGGTTGGAAAAATTCCGTCAGACATAATCTTAGTTTGAACAAATGTTTTGAAAAAATTGAAAAGCCTTCGACAAATGGAAGTCAAAGAAAAGGTAAATTATGCGGTTAAAGTTAAGAATATATTGTCATGGATATGTAATATATTATCATATATATGAGTTAAAAATACTAAAATACTCGTAATGTTTTCAGGATGCTTATGGGCAATGAATCCTCTTAAAATTGAAAAAATGGATGAAGAAGTACAAAAATGGTCACGGAAAGACCCGCAAGCTATTAAAAAGGCTATGGTTTATCCAGGTAGTTTACCATTAATTTATAATAGTTGATAACTAGACAGTGAGCATACACCTAATGAAACAGTTTTAGTTCCTAGTTTAAAGGTTTTTTTACAGAATTGGTTAGTGTCCAAGTATGTGTCATATTTATTAAACTGTAGACAGACAACTTTTAACGTTACCTAGGAAGTTTCAGTCTATTATAAATTCCTTCGTCGTCGTTTTATCAATATTTGAATTCCTTACAGAAAATTTAGAGGCATTAGAGCGCGGTGAAATGAAGTATAACGGTGTGAGTGCCGCCGATGCGGACGTCGACGACGATGCCGACGTTGACGCTGACGCGGAACTTGACGCTGACGTCGAAATAGATCCGGAAATTAAAGAGGAAGTTGAAGATGACGACACTATCATAGAACAGGTATATTGCTTTGGTATATCTCAGCTAAATAAATGTCAGTGAAGTCGAAATGACCGAGTACCTAATAGTTTTATTAAAATTAGATTTACACAAAATATTATACACACTTAAGTTGAACATAGATGTAGACCTGAAAGTAGATAGTTTATAGGGAATAGGAACACGAGTAGGTTTTATAGAAACAAGTCTTGGCGAGTCTCCTAAGAGTGTTCAAATATCTATATCTAGTTATGTGCAGTTTATGATACTTGCCTAAAGAAGGGTATAGGAACACGAGTAGGTTTTATAGAAACAAGTCTTGGCGAGTCTCCTAAGAGTGTTCAAATATCTATATCTAGTTATGTGCAGTTTATGATACTTGCCTAAAGAAGGGTATAGGAACACGAGTAGGTTTTATAGAAACAAGTCTTGGCGAGTCTCCTAAGAGTGTTCAAATATCTAGTTATGTGCAGTTTATGATACTTGCCTAAAGAAGGGTATAGGAACACGAGTAGGTTTTATAGAAACAAGTCTTGGCGAGTCTCCTAAGAGTGTTCAAATATCTAGTTATGTGCAGTTTATGATACTTGCCTAAAGAAGGGTATAGGAACACGAGTAGGTTTTATAGAAACAAGTCTTGGCGAGTCTCCTAAGAGTGTTCAAATATCTAGTTATGTGCAGTTTATGATACTTGCCTAAAGAAGGGTATAGGAACACGAGTAGGTTTTATAGAAACAAGTCTTGGCGAGTCTCCTAAGAGTGTTCAAATATCTAGTTATGTGCAGTTTATGATACTTGCCTAAAGAAGGAGGGTATAGGAACACGAGTAGGTTTTATAGAAACAAGTCTTGGCGAGTCTCCTAAGAGTGTTCAAATATCTATATCTAGTTATGTGCAGTTTATGATACTTGCCTAAAGAAGGGTATAGGAACACGAGTAGGTTTTATAGAAACAAGTCTTGGCGAGTCTCCTAAGAGTGTTCAAATATCTAGTTATGTGCAGTTTATGATACTTGCCTAAAGAAGGAAGGTATAGGAACACGAGTAGGTTTTATAGAAACAAGTCTTGGCGAGTCTCCTAAGAGTGTTCAAATATCTAGTTATGTGCAGTTTATGATACTTGCCTAAAGAAGGAGGGTATAGGAACACGAGTAGGTTTTATAGAAACAAGTCTTGGCGAGTCTCTTAAGAGTGTTCAAATATCTAGTTATGTGCAGTTTATGATACTTGCCTAAAGAAGGGTATAGGAACACGAGTAGGTTTTATAGAAACAAGTCTTGGCGAGTCTCCTAAGAGTGTTCAAATATCTAGTTATGTGCAGTTTATGATACTTGCCGAAAGAAGGAGGGTATAGGAACACGAGTAGGTTTTATAGAAACAAGTCTTGGCGAGTCTCTTAAGAGTGTTCAAATATCTAGTTATGTGCAGTTTATGATACTTGCCTAAAGAAGGGTATAGGAACACGAGTAGGTTTTATAGAAACAAGTCTTGGCGAGTCTCCTAAGAGTGTTCAAATATCTAGTTATGTACAGTTTATGATACTTGCCTAAAGAAGGAGGGTATAGGAACACGAGTAGGTTTTATAGAAACAAGTCTTGGCGAGTCTCCTAAGAGTGTTCAAATATCTAGTTATGTGCAGTTTATGATACTTGCCTAAAGAAGGAGGGTATAGGAACACGAGTAGGTTTTATAGAAACAAGTCTTGGCGAGTCTCTTAAGAGTGTTCAAATATCTAGTTATGTGCAGTTTATGATACTTGCCTAAAGAAGGGTATAGGAACACGAGTAGGTTTTATAGAAACAAGTCTTGGCGAGTCTCCTAAGAGTGTTCAAATATCTAGTTATGTACAGTTTATGATACTTGCCTAAAGAAGGAGGGTATAGGAACACGAGTAGGTTTTATAGAAACAAGTCTTGGCGAGTCTCCTAAGAGTGTTCAAATATCTAGTTATGTGCAGTTTATGATACTTTCCTAAAGAAGGGTATAGGAACACGAGTAGGTTTTATAGAAACAAGTCTTGGCGAGTCTCCTAAGAGTGTTCAAATATCTAGTTATGTGCAGTTTATGATACTTGCCTAAAGAAGGGTATAGGAACACGAGTAGGTTTTATAGAAACAAGTCTTGGCGAGTCTCCTAAGAGTGTTCAAATATCTAGTTATGTGCAGTTTATGATACTTGCCTAAAGAAGGGTATAGGAACACGAGTAGGTTTTATAGAAACAAGTCTTGGCGAGTCTCCTAAGAGTGTTCAAATATCTAGTTATGTGCAGTTTATGATACTTGCCTAAAGAAGGAGGGTATAGGAACACGAGTAGGTTTTATAGAAACAAGTCTTGGCGAGTCTCCTAAGAGTGTTCAAATATCTAGTTATGTGCAGTTTATGATACTTGCCTAAAGAAGGGTATAGGAACACGAGTAGGTTTTATAGAAACAAGTCTTGGCGAGTCTCCTAAGAGTGTTCAAATATCTAGTTATGTGCAGTTTATGATACTTGCCTAAAGAAGGGTATAGGAACACGAGTAGGTTTTATAGAAACAAGTCTTGGCGAGTCTCCTAAGAGTGTTCAAATATCTAGTTATGTGCAGTTTATGATACTTGCCTAAAGAAGGGTATAGGAACACGAGTAGGTTTTATAGAAACAAGTCTTGGCGAGTCTCTTAAGAGTGTTCAAATATCTAGTTATGTGCAGTTTATGATACTTGCCTAAAGAAGGGTATAGGAACACGAGTAGGTTTTATAGAAACAAGTCTTGGCGAGTCTCCTAAGAGTGTTCAAATATCTAGTTATGTGCAGTTTCCTACATTGTACTATACTATAATGATTTAAAACGTTGTTAATTTTACGATACCGGTGTGCAGAAAATCTGTATCATAAAATATTTCTTAAATTTTTTATAGTATTAATATGTGCATAATCATCGACTTTTATATGTCGGCTTTTGAAATCATTAATTCGAACTATACGATATGATTTATAAACATAAATCATGTCATATAGTTCAGATATTGACAGAACACATAAATTATGATACGGATTATTTTCTAATGTCTCACCAACAACTCAATTATTTACTGCAGGAGGTATCTGATCAGGAGCTAGAAGTTGAAGAGGTAGTAGAAGGTACTGGCATGGTCGGAGGTACATACAGACTACTGGCCACTGGGCCTTCGTCACTCACTTCCTACATGACTGATGGAGAATCCGGAGACGAAATAAGCGATATTGAGGTGAGTCTTTGCATATTTATTTGTCGAATCCACTCGTTTAGGAACACAATAACCTACGACCGATTAGATTATTTTGTCTTCTAAGGAAAATGGATAACTAGCCATTCTAATTAGAAAGAGTCTAGACTTAAAATGTACTTGTGACTCAGAAAACTTACATTTTAAATATTTTTTTTAGGTATTGGATCAGTCGTATGAAGAAATCGACATTGATACAAAACCCGTGAAATTAGACTTATCAATGACAGAAAATTATACCAGTAAGTGTTTATTTTATATTGCTTCTGACTTTCTTGAATATTCTCAATTGTTTAGTTTACGTTGCATACAATATTGTGTTATATTAGAGGGGGGCTCGTACTCTAGTGGTAACCGAGTATGTTAACACATTGCAAAGGTTAAGCAACATCTAGCCAGGTCGGACTTAGAATGGGTGACCATTTCTTAAGACATTGAGGCGGAAAAATATCGTAATTCAGTCGAATAGCAGTTAGCCTGGAAACCCGCCCCCAACTGCGTTGGGAAAAGGCTCAGTGGATGATGATGATGACAATATTGTGTTACATTACAGTTCACCCAACCAAACGAGCAAAAACAAACTTCGTGTATCAACCAGTGACAACTCAGACGCACACAAGTAGAAGAAAAACGCCACTCGTCAATAGGGTCGCATTAATATAAAATGTATTCCTAAACAACAAAAAGACTTGTATTTCTAGAAAATTGTGATCTTAATGTTTGTATCAATGTAGTATGAAGTCTCCAATAATGTTCCAATAATAGATAACTTAGTTCTAAGGTTTGAATTCAATATTCTAATATCTAGCTGTGAATTGTGAAATGTTTAAATAGTATCAAAATTGATCGTGATAGTACGTACCAGATAAATGTATTTACATGTTTTTGAACGAAAACTTAACACTTGTTACATATCTTACACAATAAAGTAGTTTTATTTAGCGACAAACTGAATATTCCATTAATATGATATACTAACTTTAAAACTTTTCGTTTCCGTTTCATAATCTATATTTTACTATAACACGGCCGGTGCAACCTGGTCGAAACGTCAAGCAATAAAAGGTATGTTAAGGTATCTGTGTCGTATTTCGTGTGAATTTCCGTGTTGAAGTAAAATCTGATTGATGACATTAAGAGTCGACTATTGCTGTTACACTGATGCATTATTTTTGTACATAGTGGCTACGTAAATAAAATTCGATGTCTTTATTGACTTTCAATTAGGTACAGTTCAATTCACGTAAGAAGCTGGGCGAGAGTGGGAGGGTGTGTTGGAGCATCGGTACTCTCGCTGGTACCACCATATAGATCGATAAATCGCCTACTAAAGTCAGCGTTCTTTTTATGTGACGCGACCTGTACTAACACTAACATTGAATAATAAAATATGATATTATTACTCGCCTAATCTCAACACCATTACTTCAAAACTTTATTTCATTTCAAAACAATTTTTTTTTTATTTTACACAAAATTGTATTTAAAAGTAAATGGCGGTTCAATTAATAATGGTAATAAAAATAATGTCTTTGTGTAGCGGCAAAACGTAAGCGGGTAAGATAAGTTTCCCACCGCTGCTTATGTAAATATTGTTTATTATTATTTCTATGTATTAATTTTGTTCATCAACCATTTCCAATATGTCTGTATGTATGTTACATGGTGTCCTTAATTTGGTTCTATTAAATCTAATCATATCTCAATAAGTTTCTTTAAATATTCATAATAAATAAGATTGCTAAAAGCATACTAGTATCACCCAAAATTTGTAAGAAACTAAAATAAATTGTTCTTAGATAACTTTTACTGTAACAGGAATAATTATGTTCCTTTGCTCATGTTTAATTTAAGATAAATTTACAGTGTACCTGTTTCTATACATACTTCGTATTTGTAATCGGCTTATAAATACGGACGTTATTTGTTTCATTAACGAGTGTTGTTGGGTGTTGAAAGTACCTAGCGTACATTTGCAAACCTACATCAAAATGTTGGAAAACAGATATTTGGTAATAAAATTATGTGGTTTTGTGCTCTAATGAATATTGTATGTTCTCTTGACAACAATTTGATATGTTTCTTTCAGTTTTTAGCATCCAAATGCTTGTTGATAGTACTTACATTAAATTCATTTGAGTCGATATGAGATGTCCTTTACATAGGTTAGAGGTGATTAGATGAATATGGGAGAAATGAATTCTTGTAGTGTTGATTGGTTGTGTTTAGATCTCTCGAATGTACTAAATTGTGAAATTAGTAATAAGTATTTTTACGTATGAAACATGCAAATTTCATTTAATGAATAGTTTAATGATTAATGAAACCAATGATATTGTTTTGCCTCTATAATAGCTAGTTGCCAAGCAGATACAGTTACATACAAAACTGATTTTTTATGTACCCTGTTGTACATCATACTAAAATATAGAAACTTGTGTAATAATATTAAACTACCTAGATTAGACAATACTGTGATAACATATTAGTCAGACATTGTTGCAGTAATAAATTAAATTAAAAAAATTGTTTCTATAATACATACTGCTTTCAATACGATGTTTTGTGATTGTATACTCATCTGCTTTGCTATCACGTTATCCCATGTCGAGTATTAGGCAAAAGTTTTTACAGTGCGTTAGGTGTTAGAATGAGATTCGGGAACCATGTTTGTTACTCAAATACGCGTAAACCGTAAAACACATTTGGTTTTTTTCGTTTTTCCGTGTGGATTGGGAGACACCTATATCACAATCTCATTCTTAAACATAACTCACTCTGCATATTTATAATTGGAGACCGGATTTTATGCATTTGCATATTTAAGCCACTCTCAGCGGTAGTAGTTTTCACCTAAGATCTAGTTATGATGCATATTATGCGTACATTTACACTATTTTTTCGAGTACTGTAAACTCACCCCGGGTTCCGAAATGCGATGTAAGTGTGAATCTGACCAGTCACACAATCATCACAAAATATATTAAATATTTTTAATGTCATGTAACGTAACCTATTACTGACTATCAAATAATACTTTATTAATTTTATGCTGATTTTGAAATAAAAAAATCTTAAAAACTAGTTTTCTTCTTTTTGGTTTTCTAAAATTTATCATTTAATTTGGTATATTCTGCCAATTTTTAAGCATTTTTCACAAGCTTTTTATGTTGCATATAATCCGGTCTTATAATACAAGGTCACTGGAGAAAATTAGATTAACTAGGAAACATTATTTCATGTATTCAAAGTACACGTAAACCGCAAATCTGTACGTTTTAACTCTGACAAAACAAGGTTTAGGGTTTAGATTTCTTTCTTTTTTTGAATAATTACGACAAATTACGTTGTAGGAAGTTAATATTAGTAAAGAAATAAGTACCAGTAGGTACCTCTGTCTAAAGTAGTTGCCTAATTGTTTTAAAACGGTCCTTTTGTCGTACCTATAAACGCTGGTAGAAAATGTTTTGAATTATACTGTTCTCTCTTCCATTAAATACGAAACGAAGACACCAATAAATTAAAATTATATACTACTTAAATATAATTTGTCTGGTAAGAAATACTTAGGTACTCGTTTAGTAATTTTTCCATGCAGGTTCAGTACAATGTGCAATGATTTACCTGTAATAACTTGTATTACAGCAGTGCAATTGTGTAAATATTTGTAGAAACTAATGGACTAGTACAATACTATATTTTCCAATCGTAACATTTGCATTATATATTGGTGCGATTAAAATAAATCAATCGTGTTTGTTTATTGTATTTGTAGATGCCATTCTCTATGATACATACCTATTCGAATAACCTAATGAAGTATGAAATTTTAGAACTTAGGTGGTTAAGAACGAGCAATAATTTTATATAACTAGTATTTCATATTTTATGAATGTTACACAAAATCTACATAACAATCACTGACAAAGCGTTAGTCGTAATTTTGTACAATTAAATAGTTAATGTATTTTTCCACTGCCAGTATTTGAACATCCGAGATAAAACATTAAGTTAGTGTAGAAAATAGATTACCTAGATAATATCCTTAAATCTTAAGTACCTAGTGAAGTGAACGATTTTTAATAACATTTTTTTAATAAAATTGTCTCAGTATCTGTCTTGTTTTACTACTTTACCTAGATATAATTAGCTAGGTACCTGCATGCACCCCCGAGCGCCACTGGAAGTTCCCTGTATGCTCACCAGAGTCGCTCGGCAATAGACGCATAAATTAAAAAAAAATGCCTGCAAAGCACCATCCACATTATATTCAAATATCTAGCCATAACACCACTGGCTATGATGGGCAATAGCAGAACTATGATTGCCACAGCCCACAACGTTCACAATGCATTCCACATAATCGGACATCCTTGATCCAACTAATATGAGATGATGATGAAAAGTTTGTCAGATTGCTCTTTGCTCTCCCTTAATATTCTTACACTGCAACGCAGACCAGGCTAGAGAGTAATGGATATTGTACAACCCTATAATTTTAAAAAAATAAGTACCTACCTACTTCAATAGGTGTGTGAGGCAACCTCCTAGGGTTTACCCTTACAAAACTATTTATAGGAAAAAGAGCATGCTGACATAGAAATCTACCCGATCATGGGCCACTGCAGATGATTATGATTGTGCCTTTTTACACGTGATCGCACTCTTGTGAATGCTACATCTACATACGAGAACAGCTAATAAACCGGAGGGGGGGCCTGGGGTAAGTGACACGCAGAAAGCAAGTGGGGTTTTACTTAAGAAATATTATGTAATATCATTGGTGCAACTGGTAATTTCTATCTACAAACATACAACGAGATCATGCATACATCGAAATAATTATTACTTGCATCTTCATTTCCGAAAGGAGGAAAATGACCGCCTATTACCACCGAACATAATTTAATAGTTAGGTAGGTATACTACTTCGGTAAAATAAAGTTACTGGCTACCTACACAGTAATTTTGTTGCTTCCACAATTTAGGCGGTGAACCAGTTACAGCTAATCGCGATTTTTTGTTTTTCTGTTGATCGGCAGGTGCGTCACTTGCAAGGCCCGTTGAACTACTAAAATATATATTATGAAAACTGAAAACCAAATAAAACGCTATTTGTCTTTATGGTTCTGCCATGTCTATGGATTAATATTGATGTGTCATGCATGTATGTCACTGTCAATCTTAGGTCAGATTGAGCGGGCTCAGGTGTTGACAAAGGTGGAACTTGTCGAGCCTTGGAGGGAGAAAATACGACGTTTTAACGGCTAAAGAGTTTTATGTAATCTTTTACATTGAAGTTCTCTTCACACTCGCGGATGTCCGCGCATAGACAGTAGACTTGTGAGATTTTTGTGACTGAGTGGACTTTCATTGGCTGATTTGAAAATCCGCTCTTTGCCTAATTGCCTTCCAAAAAGATAAAACAAACTAACGTAGAACCATTATCATTTTATAATTTGGTCCTTGCTTATTTGATCTCGTCTGGATGATAGAAGAATATAAGTAAAGCTGGGCACTGCAATGAAACCTTGTGTTTATGTTTTCGCAACCATCATTTGTCAGAAATGATGTTGCACCTCAACCGAATGGTAATGCATCCAAACATGGTATTATTGACGGTGCTACCGTTTGGAACACATGGCCATAGATGATACACAATGTGCATAGCTTCACCATTCAGTAAAAATGATAGTTCCCTGAAATTTCGTTCACTTTAAAATACAAATGAAATACATGTCATGCCTATATCCCAATTTTTAATTTACCAGTATTTATAGTCCCACGTTATAGGGGGCAAGTCTATTGCCATCACTGGGCACACATATAATGGGTTATGTACAAAACGGCCGATTGAATTTATAAAATGTCTCAGCGTCTCGTACTTATATCCGAAATGTATTAAATAAATTTACAAACTTATCTGTGGATCTCAAAATATATCTCAAATACATAGTAGGTACAGTAATCTGAGACTCTCAATCTATTTGGAAATCCAAAATGTTATTTTATTTTATTTAATTTAATTTAATTTAATTAAAATTTTATTTTATTTTATTTTACATTTGTCAATTTTGACAAATGATGGTTGCGAAAACCGGTTTCATCGTGAATGTGGACCTTTAGTATAATTATTTAAACTGTTCAAGTTATAAACTAGGTAAAGCTACGCTGCTGTAAACAGTGCGCGGCTTCATATTGAGCGAAGCGTTTTTTATTTTTTGTATTTAAATTGAATATTTGAGCTTCGTCACGACCTTAATTGAAATCAGCTATTAATTTAGGAATTTTTTTTTTTATAATAGGTCAAGAGGTTGCTGAGAACCGAACATCCGAACATTTTACATTTAACCTGCTCCATGGGAGTAATAATGCCTTTTAATTATGATGTAAAATAAGTGTTCTGATTATAAGAATACCTTTATAAGGTGTAACAATAATAAAGGTCTTCAATTTGTGCTAAAAATCTTCTACTTGACGGATATAGTTAAATTCGAGTAAGAAGAAAGTTTGGCGAGAGTTGTGCTTGCGCATCAGTACTCTCGCTCTTAATCACTGTTACCACCATATAGATCGACAAATCGCCTACTGTGCAGCTTGAGCTACTCAGTGTTCTTTTTATCTGACGCGACCTGTAACTGTGGCGAGAAAATAAGACAACTGTTGGCAACACTAGATGGTCACCAAACCAACCATTGGCACAAAAGTCTTTGAAGCCATGCCAAAAATTCTCAAAAAAAAAAAAAAAAAACAAACCAACCATACCACACCATTCACTGATTCACTCACTCACCACAACAAACAATGCCAATGTCAGTATGCAGTTATGCACCATTAGATCTGTGGTGTTGTCACCTCACCTTGTCACAAACGTCGTTCGTACCGCATGCTGCCTGCTTGCTGCTGGCCCTGCTTATTTTATTATTTTCTTTGTTCATTGCTGACAACATAAAAATGATAAATAATAAACTATTTTTTTGAGTGTTTATAGTAGTTCTGAGATATTAGATTTCTGATAATACTACGTTCAAGATGTCTACTCGGGAAATCTTAACGTTGCAATTTGGGCACTACACAAACTTCATTGGTGCGCACTTTTGGAACTTACAGGAACTTAGTTTTGACTATACAGGAACTGTGAAAACTGAACTCAATCATGATATACTATATCGGGAAGGGCAAACTGCAAATGGAGAGGTTACATACACTCCTCGTGTACTTTTAGCAGACCTTAAAGGTTCTTTAAGGACTTTACCTGAAAGTGGTGGTTTGTTAGATAAAGCAGACGAAATTGAAAATCAGTGGGATATAGTTGACAAGATCGAAGAGCCATTACTAGAGAAAAATGAGTATTTATCGAGTATTGACAGTGAGGGTCCATCAAATGTAGAAAAAAAAGAATTTAACTTTGAAAAAATTGTAAATTCTTGGACAGATTATTTATATTCAAGGTTTCATCCCAGAACAATAAATATAGTAAAAGAATATGAACATGGTAATGAGAGTGTAAGTACAATTCAATTTACTTCTGAATTATGTATTGCATTTGTTTATTATTCAATAATAATTTAAATACCTATGACCAGTCATATTTCTAACTCACATTCCTCATTATCCAGTAATCAGTTTTACAGTGTATTCTATGGACCAGGTCAGAATATAAGTCTGATAAGAAAGGAAAAACAGTAGCTGACCTCCAAATAGATCTATTTCATTATAATACATTTTAACTAAGAACTAACTCTAATGCCCCACCATCACATCTGCCCTTTATGGTCAGCATCAAGGATTTCAAAATAAGTAATTTCATTTATATTTTCTTTTCAGCAAGCTTTTGATATCAGTGTTACTGGTAAATCACTATGGAAAGGGGACTTTGGTGATCAATTTAGTGAAAACATCAGAAAATATGTTGAAGAATGTGACAGTATGCAGGGCTTCCATGTCAACTTTGATTGTACAGATGGGTTTGCAGGTCTTGCTACTAGCTGCATTGAAAATCTTGTAGACGAGTACACAAAACCTATATTGGCACATCCCGTAATAGCTTCTTCATTCATTGATAACAATCCACTTACCCAAGAAGACAGAGATAAGTCCAATTTGAAAGATACCAATAGATTAGTCAATATAGCACTTTCTATTCAAGAACTCACTGAACATGCAACATTATTTGTGCCACTTAGCACAGGTGAAAAAGGATGGCGCAAACCGGGAAACTCAAGAAATTTTGACTATATACAGTATAACCCAGATCTGTACTATCATAGTTCTGCAATTCTAGCATCAGCAATGGACACATTGAGCCAAAAATATAGACATAAAAGTAACATGTATACACTATCAGATATTTGTGTAGATTTAACAGGTTATGGTAGAAAAATGGCTGCAGCTTCTTTAGGTATGCCACTTGCATTGGATGAATCGCAATATCTAATAGATTATTTAAATAACTTAACAAAGCCAATTTACACATCTATCACACCCAGTTGCAAGATTGTAACAGACAAAATATTTCAGTTGATCACTGCAAGAGGTATACCGGAAAGTCATTTGAAAGCATCGTTGAAAGAAGCTAAAGAACAAATGAATTTGCCTGCATATAGGTGCAATAGTGTAAAAGAAATGTTTGAATTATACTTCCAAGCGAATAATTTTCTGTCAGCTACTAATATAACATTATGTGATAAGGCTTTGGAAATAAAAACACCATATCCAAATATTTTCTCCAACAATCTCAACAGGTATGGGTTTGTGAGAAATGCTAGTAGCCCAGAAAAAGTAGATAGTTGTGCTGTTATTGCCGGATACCATAATGGAAATTTTTTGACTGATATGATTGAAAAGTTACACAGAGAAGCCAGTAGAATCAAATTTGTAAAACTGCATAAGTTTAACGAGGAAGGTTTAGAAGCTTCAGAGTACACCAACAGTTTGGAAAGACTTGCAGAATTTAAAGATAATTATGAAGATAATTTTGAACTATAGGTTTAAGCTTTTCACATCACTTAATATAAGAAATGTTATTAATACACTTATATACTAAACTGAAAAATACATATTCTTAAGTTTTACATACTGCTACAGTCAATCTGGGTAACTTTGACAGAATAGTGGGATATTTTGCACAATAGTTTAAAATTTTAACTGTATAACTTGACTGTATTTTACTTTGTTAGTGCTCTCATAACACTTTTCAATCGTAAATATTAATTAAATTCTCTAAAAACTCATCAGTCCATAAAAAACCTGATTTTCTACGCTGTCAAAGTTACCGTCATTAAATGGGTAACTTTGACACAGAACCATTCATAGAAAAGTAGTAATAATTGCGTTTTTTGTATCAATCTGGGTAACATTGGTTTATATTTTTCTTCGAAATGGGTATTGCCGACTTAATAAAACCATTAATTTCTAATTTTGTCATTTATTTTTTGGCATTGTTATACATATTTTTAATTAGTATCAAGTCTTTAAAATTACGTTTGAGGCAACATTTTTTGTTTCACTAAACAAAAAAGAAGGTAAAATAATTAGAATAAGAGAAAAAATTGTGAACACTTGATGAACAAAAAAGATTTTTCTTTTTCTTCGAACCTTGTGGTTGGCCTCATTTACCTGAAAAGGGGTAACTTTGCCAGTGTCAAAAATACCCAGATATCATTAAAAAAACGCATATTTACATTTATGCGTTAAATTAGATAATGAGACGTAATTATAAGCAAATGTTATATGAAATTACGATAAATCTATTACAAATGGTTCTAAATTACATCTCACTTACCTCGTTAGCAACCAAAATAACAAAATATTCGAAAAGTTTTGCACTGTTGCAGAGCACTAAACTCGGGCGCAAAAATTTGACACCTTAATTTTTTTTAAAAGTGTGTTTACGGAGCTATTTTAAAAATGCAAAACTGTAGGTATTTGTAAATTGTGTTGATATCATACGAAAAAAAATCTAAACTAGTTCATGGTCCCACTGTCAATGTTACACGAACGAATCAAAGTTACCCAGATTGACTGTACTGCTTTGTGCTTTAAATAAATAATTATTTTAATTTAAAATATGTACATACTTTTTTCTTACCACTTTTTCAGGTACCTCTCGGATGTCTCTGATGATAGCAAGTCTATTGTCGATGCACGGACATCCGAGAGGTATGAACAGAGCTTAAAAGAATACTCCAGTAGAAGAATAGAGACGCTAGAATTCTACATCCCATAGGTACTAAGAAATGTTCTACATTACAGCTATTTTCCTAGCTACTGTTACTAACATAACATTCCAATAGCTGTAGTGTAGATTAACGGTATTTCGTCACAGCGTCTATGTACACTCGTCGGGGTACCTAATATGAGGCCCGCGGCCCATGGCCGCTCCTACGTCCATTGCCGGGCGTCTCTGGTACGCACCAGGAGGTATTTCTAGTGAGGCCCGGCGGGACCTAATTGGGTGTATTTATTTGTCAGACACGATAATTTCCTGCTCCTGTCATTTTTGAGGACCAGTTTCTAAGCTAACAGTAGCAGTACCTAATGAGGAATACACAAATCACTGCTAACAGTATCACTACCTACTTGTGGATAATTTCCTGCTCCTGTCGTTTTTGAGGACCAGTTTTTAGGCTAACAGTAACAGTATGTAGGTACCTAATAAGGAATACACAAATCACTGCTAACAGTATCACTACCTACTTGTGGATAATTTCCTGCTCCTGTCGTTTTTGAGGACCAGTTTTTAAGCTAACAGTAACAGTATGTTATGTAGGTACCTAATAAGGAATACACAAATCACTGCTAACAGTATCACTACCTACTTGTGGATAATTTCCTGCTCCTGTCGTTTTTGAGGACCAGTTTTTAAGCTAACAGTATGTAGGTACCTAATAAGGAATACACAAATCACTGCTAACAGTATCACTACCTACTTGTGGATAATTTCCTGCTCCTGTCGTTTTTGAGGACCAGTTTTTAAGCTAACAGTAACAGTATGTAGGTACCTAATAAGGAATACACAAATCACTGCTAACAGTATCACTACCTACTTGTGGATAATTTCCTGCTCCTGTCGTTTTTGAGGACCAGTTTTTAAGCTAACAGTAACAGTATGTAGGTACCTAATAAGGAATACACAAATCACTGCTAACAGTATCACTACCTACTTGTGGATAATTTCCTGCTCCTGTCGTTTTGAGGACCAGTTTTTAAGCTAACAGTAACAGTATGTAGGTACCTAATAAGGAATACACAAATCACTGCTAACAGTATCACTACCTACTTGTGGATAATTTCCTGCTCCTGTCGTTTTTGAGGACCAGTTTTTAAGCTAACAGTAACAGTATGTAGGTACCTAATAAGGAATACACAAATCACTGCTAACAGTATCACTACCTACTTGTGGATAATTTCCTGCTCCTGTCGTTTTTGAGGACCAGTTTTTAAGCTAACAGTAACAGTATGTAGGTACCTAATAAGGAATACACAAATCACTGCTAACAGTATCACTACCTACTTGTGGATAATTTCCTGCTCCTGTCGTTTTTGAGGACCAGTTTTTAAGCTGTAACAGTACCTAATAAGGAATACACAAATCACTGCCAACAGTATCACTACCTACTTGTGTAACGCTGGCAAGGTGTTCTCTTTTGGCCTGAAGATTCAATGAGATTGGCAAAAGTGTCATGTAGTATTTAACTGCTAATCAAAAATCTTCCTTAAAATATTAGCAACAATAGCAAAAGTTCGTGACGCATAAAAAAATCCTCGGCCGCTCTGACGTCCGTTTCCGGGCGTCTCTGGTGCGTAGAAGGTATTTCCAGTGGCGCCCAGCCGAAATCTACTAAGCTAATAGTCCATTGAAGTGTTAGTGAAAAATTTGTTCTGCAGACAGACACCTGCCACAGGTTCTTTTTAACAGTAAAAATGTCGTCGATGAGGGCTGAATTAATATCAATTGACCATGCTATTGACTATATTCTGGATAACCAACTGAATGATGTAGTAATATTTTGCGATTCAAAAAGCGCCCTTCAACACTTACAGGGTACCTAGTGTAAGGGGTTCCCGCGCTACTCCATTGGCGTACCAAATTATTAATAAGTTATGGCAACTACTCCAGAATAATGTAAAATTGAACTGTTCAGTTTCTGTATTATATCTTTTAAGCGGCGTAGTGGTCAATAGTAAGCACTAAGGTTATAAGGTGGTGTAAACGTCAGAGTGATACTATGAGGCTGCCATGACTGGCTAGACTAGTCAAAGCCTCCTTAAAAAATTTGATTAAAATACAAAAAAAAACTGTTCTCTAGAATAATTTCCAATATTAACATTTCAATATTTATTGAGCGAAGCGAGCCGAAGGCGAGCGGAGCTGGACTCTTCTCCCCCACGACGAAACTTTTATATGATTGATTTTCACAATAATTTCTAATCCGAGTTTTATTATAGATTTATAGAATTATTTATTAATTATTTATAGAATTATAGAATTATAGATACAATAAATTTTATGTATATAAAATTTATTTTTTATTTATTTTATTTTATTTATTTAAACTTCATGCACAAACACGTACAATGGCGGACTTAACGCCTTTTAAATACATATGAAAAAGATAACTATTTAACCTACTCTAACCAAGTAGGAATGCCTTAAATCTTAATTAGATCTTAATTTTTGTATGTTAAACAACTTTTTATGACGCATTTGTAGAAAAAGTATAAAACACTGTTGATGTAGGTATATTTAAGAATTATTTCTAGTACATACTAGTATTGTTGAACAATTTGTTTATTTACTGTAAAAAATATTAATCTGATACTTATAAATTGAGGGGCGATAAGTTATTGAATGTGCATTTAAATTTATTCCATTCTTTTCTATATTCAGGGTTTATAAATAAACGGATAAAAAAAATCATACAACTTTATTCAAGATGATTTAGATAAAATAAATCATATTACATCCTTACAATCGCAACATACATACACATTTACATAATATTATGCGTGATCACAATCACGTTGACCTCTCAAGTGCCCTTTCCTTCATCCTGGATATAAACGCAGCTCCTTTGTTCTTTCTAAAGTTTTCGTAAGGATCGTTGAGGTTCACACCAATGCCTGTAGAAAGAAAATGCAATTAAAACGTGAGTTCACGCGACTGACGCTGTTACTCGAGTAAAGATACGGAACAGAGCGAAAGCTTCCTAAGAACGTGCAAAATTGCACACAAAAACCTGCGACGCACTAAGCCTAACCCTGCGGCCACACGCTCGACGAATAGCGAGGGAAATAGCGAGGGTCGTCGTCGGTCTCGCCTCGCCGTTCGTTGTAACTGGATGGTAATATTCGTACGTCATAAGATGAAATTTGCGCTCAAATCACTTTTAGTTATTACTAGTGGACGCCCGTGGCTCTGCCCGCTTGACAATTTATATACTAAAACCTTACTATAGAACCACTATCCATTGGTGAAAATCGCATCAAAATCCGTTGCATAGTTTTAAAGATCTCAGCATACATTGGGACGGACAGACAGGGGAAGCTTATTAGGATATTTTTTGGACCTACACAAACACACGCTCGTTATGATTACAGCACTCAGGTCTCAACTTTTTACACACGAGTTATAATAGTATCACGAGTAGGAGAGTGTGGCCGCAGCATGAGATTATCCACTGGCTGTGCGCGTGACTGGGTAAACATTCCCAGTCTCGCCGCATACGCGACAAGCGGCCAGTGGACACGCTATGTCCCGTTTCTCTGTGGACTGAGCGATTTTGCGTTTGTATGAAGCTTTCGCTCTGTTTCGTCTATTTACTAATGTACGTTTAGGTATTTACAACGCAACTACAAGAATCTGCTGCAACACTATTCACAGGTAACCACTTTTTATCACTTCGACGTGGTTGTAGTGCGTGTCAATAGCCCTTTAGGATGATGTTTTGTTAACAGTTATTATGATGATGTTTTTCAAGGCGAAATATGCGACAGACACAAAAAAGAAATAAACTGATATAAATACTTATATACATTTTTTTTGTAAATACATACATATTATACATATGAAACACCCAGACTTCGGTACAAACGTATCTGTCTTCACACAAAGTTTATCCCGACCGGGGATGCACTATCGACCACGCCACCGAAGCAGTCTAGATTACACATTAGGTATAGTATACCTATATAAGTATGTAAGCTGTTTTTTTATAATTTAAAGCAAATACTTGGTAATAATTTTAGTTCATAATTTAAAAATCTAAATAAAAGTACCTTTATATTGATCCTGTCTGTCCCTAACAATCCCCCCGCTGATAGGTTCAGCGATGCCCTGTCCGGACGCCCCCAGCCCCCCGGCCTGCCAGCCCATCTTCTGTAGCAATTGATGTCCCTTGTTGCTTGCGTCCAAACCTGATGACCCTGACGCACTGGGGTAGCCTCCTCCACTGGATATGACATATTTATTCAGTTAACTAAATGTATCAAAATGGCGGTAGACGTGTTTTTGATACTATCACTAATGACACTTGGAAATCCGACTAAGATAAATGTTAGTCAAAAGTGTCAACCAAGCTATCAAGCAGTATTACTTTAAAATTTAGTAGAGTTATATGTAATGACAGTGTCGTAAAGCACCCACACACTGACAGATCACCTGCAAGATCGTTTACACGGCTTTTTTTGTTGGATATTACAACTTATAGACTAATGCCCGTAGCCAGCTTCAATATTATCGTCCGTCTGAACGATCGGAGACTGTTGGCATGTGGGTCCCTTAAGGATACCTTTCGACCAGGTATTTGCTATGCTACGTTGGCATGGATATGTTTGACATCCACTAATCATATTCATTTGTCCATCACGTCATAGTAAAATCATTTTCATTGGTCTAAAAGCAGCATAGCTCCATAACACATCTCTGGTTGAAAGGCTCCTTTAAGCATGTCAACCGCCATCTTTATTAAGACGGAGCGTAGCGGAGACTTCTCTAAGATGGTTCCAATCAAAAATGTATGTAAAACGATACCGGTCGCAATTTTTAACCTGTCGAATTGAAATTTGGGATGCAGATAGATCACATTAACGTGCTTTGCTGTATCGTTTTTGGTGTATATGGCTCTTATAGTTTTTAAGTTATTATGAATTAAAGAAACATGTCTTTGACAGTACTAAAAAAATTTGATTGTCGCCTCGCTCACGAAATTTAAATTTTTAAATGCAGCTTTTAAATAGTTGGCTCGCGTCATTGTTGAATTTTTTTTTTAATTTTTAGAGGTTAGGTAGGGTCGCGGTCGCAATTTTAAACCTATCGACTTGAAATGTAGCATGCTGATAGAACACATTAACGTGCTTTGCTGTATCGTTTTGGTAAATGTGGCTTTTATAGTTTTTGAGTTATTAATTACGTTCTCCGTCTTATTATAATATCTAGTCGTTTACCTTTAATTACCTACCAAAAAATAGAGTATTTAACTTTAAAAACAGAGTATAGAAGTAAAAGTTCAATTGAAAACATACTGATAGTCTATAAATATGTGGACCCAGGCAAACCACAAGATAGCTGCAGCAGTTATAAAAAGTCATATAGTAGAATTACTAGACTATATATATTATATATTATACTTACAGAAAACTAGGCGGTGTTGGTGATCTAGAACGTTCTACGCGTCGTGACCTCGGCGAGTCGCGGTGACGCTCGCGGTCTTTGTCACGGGACTTGCTTCGCGACCGAGACCGCGATCTCGATCTGGACCGACGACGACCTGCAATATTAAACATTGTGTTAACTATTAATATTACTACACGATTATCTCCTGCAATATCAAGTTTACTGGTTTAACAAACAACAAATATTAATACACGCTTTTTTTCTCTTAATTTCGCGGCCTAAGGCTGCGGCCCCTCCTATCCCGCGTCGTTGGGGTCGGGGTTTATCCCGCGGCGCTGAGTGAATCTGACTGCGTGAGGTGCATAACCTGCTCGCAGAAGGAGACGGCCACGTTTCATCTACTCACGCTGGAGACCATGGCTTGAAGCATAGTCTCCAACGAGAGGGTATTCACTCCCAGACCCACGACGAGGTCCCGGCACTGACTCGCCCACGCTGAGGAGTCCACTAACGTGTGGAGTGCAGTGTCTTCGTCAGAGGCATCGCAGTGCTGACACTGGGGTGTGACCTCACGATGGATGCGAAACAGATACTTACTGAAGCATCCGTGCCGGCTAAATCGACCAGCCCTGAACGGACCCACACACCTATACCCTATTTCATATAGGGAGCGTCTGGTCACACTTGGTTGTATTGTAGCTGTGGCATAACGTAAATATCGTCAAATACCTAGTCCGTATCCGGGAAACGTTTTCTGAAAGCATGCATAGTCCTACATATCAGAAGCATCAAATGTTCCAATGACGTCATAGAATTCGTAGGCTAATTCAACCATCAGCTAGCTGACAGGCCGATATCGATAAGCGGCCTGCAGGTGAACTGTCAGGGTGCCTTTCGACCAGAGATGTGCTGTGCTACATGCTATGGATGCGTATGACATCCACCAATGATATTCATTTGTCCACACAGCACGTCATAGCACAATCATTTTCATTGGTCCAAAAGCAGATCCTGGCGGTTCAGTCTCTGTCTTTAGACGTCTCGGCCTGGTTAGAAACATCTAACCAGGCCGGTCTTTGCAATGTGTTATAGTATGTGTGTATGACGGACGATAATAATGTAGGTACTCACTTTCTCGATTATCCCTTTCTCGCTCTCTCCTCCATGATGATGATGGTTTCCTCCGCGGTGATAATGACCTGGATCTTGACCTTGCAGGTGATGGTTTCTCCGGGGTTTTACTTTTAGATCTAGAAATATTAAACAGATATTGAAAACTATGTATCAATATATTTGCTTTGCTATGTAATACCTATTACGAGTACTAATTAGTAGACCTCGCGAACATTAAAAATATATTTGGACTATTTGCTTCTGTTCATACCTCTCGGATATCCGTGCATAGACTAGACTTATGAACTCTCATTAGCCGATTCCTGAGTCTACCAATGATATTTTGCGACTGAGTGGACTCGACCAATGAGACCTCGCAAGTCTACTGTCTATGCGCGGACATCCGAGAGGTATGAACAGAGCTTAAAACTCTAGAATGGCTCAACCGATATAGCCAATTTTGGTCTTTAAATATTGCTAGAAGTTTTCAGGTAGTAGGAAGTTCACCGGGACAGCTAATAAACCATTAAGGCTTGGGCAAACCAAAAGCAGTAGCAGTGCGGTAGCAGTGCGGTAGCAGTGCGGTAGCAGTGCTGTAGCAGTGCGTCTAGGTTAGTAAATAATGTAGTTATATGAGGGATGACACACTGAACAAACGCGGGCCTGCGCTGCAACTGCTTTTGGTTTGCCCAAGCCTTTAAAGTTAAGTGTAAACTACCCTGAAGGCGGGCCACTAGTTACAGTATCGAGACACGATATACCTGTATCTCCTTCCAGGCGGTGTTGGTTGTTTCTGTAAATCTTTAGGTATAGGACTAGGTGACTTAGATTTCTCTCGGAAGCCTTGTGCTATGGCTTCGTCCTTCATTTTCCTTGCAGAGTTCTTGGCTTTGTAGTACTCATAAAGACCCAGTTTCTCCCAGCCCTCACTGAAATATAAAAACAGAGGTTTATGTCATGGCTAATTACAATTACAGATAATAATGTTTTAGGCGTGCGCCGTTAAGTTTTTAGACCCCTCTAAAAACTTAACGACGCCTTATCTTAACAAAAACCGGCCAAGTGCGTGTCGTGCCACGCGTAAGATAGGGTTCCGTAGTTACCCATGAAAACCTCTATAACTCTATATGTTATCTATCTAACTATATCTTCAAAGCTAAATATCTCGCAAACGGATACTTAAATCAAAAAATCACTTTAGCAACCTCGCAATGAATTTTAAAGACCTATCTAATGGTACCCCACACGATGGTGTACACGCGAGAAAAAAATATCATCCCCCATTTTACAAGTACAGGAGATACCCCAAAAATATTTTTTTTTAGTTTATTGTAGCACTTTGTTGGCGTAGTAAATATACATATCCATGCAAAATTTTATGTTTCTAGCACTAACCGTTTGGGAGCCGAGGACGGATGGACGGACAGACGGACATGACGAAACTATAAGGGTACCGAAACTATAAGGGTACCGAAACTTTTACTTAGGAACCCTAAAAAATGCGTTTTATATTGTTAGTGTCTCTCAATCGGATAGCTAAATAAACAATCGTCTTTGCAACCTCTATGTATTTAAAAGACCTATCTAATGATATCCCACAATATGGGGTAGACGCTAGAAAACAAAATCATCCCCACTTTATCAGTAGGGGAGGTACCCAAATAAAATTATTTTTTTTGTAACTTAATTTAGTAAAAGTTTCATCTTTCTAGCACTAACCTTTTGGACGATAAACCGAGGACTGGTCATGACGAAACTTTAAGGATTCCAAGACTTCACCTTAAAAAGTAGCCCTTGTAAGAATTATTAGTGCAAATAAAAACATTTATACTCACTTGTCCCTAGGTCTCTCATGGTTCGGTGAGGCATAGAAAGCGTCAACTGCAGCTAACAATCTGTCATTGGGTGGAGCAGGTGGAGGCAATCTAATCTTCGCTGGATCTAACGGCCTGTATCTGTCATCTTCAAGCTAAAAAATACACTTATAATTAATAATACAAATTAATTATGAACAGTTGCAAAAATTTTAACTCTTTATAGCTTTGTACAAACTATCAATTTAAAAAACAACCTGTGGACCATAAAGAACATGTGACAATTTTTTTTATTTAATTGGTGAAACCTTTCTGGAGTTTTACTTGTAGCAACATTAACTAAAGGTGTATGAACTGAAGCTCTTTATTAAGATCTTAGAGATAGACGAATAAAGACGGAGCGTAGCGGAGTCTTCTCTAAGATCTCTAAGGTCCCATGGTCTCTATGTTCCAATCGAAAATGTATGTAAAACGATACCGGTCGCAATTTTAAACCTGTCGACTTGAAATTTGGCTGCAGATAGATCACATTAACGTGCTTTGCTGTATCGTTTTTGGTAAATGTGGCTTTTATAGTTTTTGAGTTATTAATTACGTTCTCCGTCTTATTTATTTCGACGTAACCGCCCGCGTTCCGACGAATACGTAGTATAATTACTAGCTGACCCGGCAAACGTTGTTTTGCTTTAGGGATGGACTACCCTTAACATTTAGGGGGATGAAAAATAGATGTTGTCCGATTCTCAGACCTACCCAACATGCACACAAAATTTCATGAGAATCGGTCAAGCAGTTTCGGAGGAGTTTAACTACAAACACCGCGACACGAGAAATTTATATATTGGAAGATTATTATCTAAACCTATAGCAGTAAGGTATAATTGGTTGTGAGCCATATAATTTATTTTATATAATATTAGTACAGACATATAAATAAGAACATTGAGAGAGTACTCACAATAAACATTTATACAAAAAAAATGACATCTACATACCATTATGAGTGGTACCATCAATCCAGATGGCAATTCAAAATAGGGTACAGATGGCATCAAATCATCATTATTTATTTCTGGGAAAACCGGAAACCCAGGTGGGGGTTTACTAAGATCTGGAAGACCATTCTGGAATGCTAAAAGTGCTGAATCATTTGGTTGAAACCCGGGTGGCGGCTGCGAGAAATTAATATTTGGAAGAGGCGGTAAATCTGGCACATCATTTACTTCATTTTTCTTATTGGTAATCTGATCGAAATTTTGACTGTCATAACTGTTTTCATTGCAACTAACACTGTTATTTGAAGCATAGTTATCGCCGTTTTCACTGCCATATTGTGAGTTATTTGGAAAATTCTCATAACTACTACCCATTGGTGGAAAACTAGGCTCATTAAAATTGTTGTTTGAAAAATTGTTTTGTTGTTGCATATTATCTGTATTTTGATCTTGATTGTTATGGATATCTATTGCATGTTTCTGCATTTCTAATTGCTGAATCTGTTGCAATGTATGTTGCACAAATGCCTGATGTTGGCTTTGATAACTGAAAATAACAGATTTGTGAGTAATATGTTTGAGTTTTTAAACTTTGTATAAACATTACATTTACCTTTCGAATGTAGATTTAGTTTGTTGCGACAAATGTGAGATCGCATTTGAGTGTTGTGAGATCAGATTGTTCTGGTACTCTTGATAAGAACTGGTTGGACTCTTCATTTTCTCTATAACAGCTGTCTCGAAATAGTTAGACTTGGATTCCCAAAGACGAAGCAGTTTGTTTAGTTTAGCCTCCTGTTCTTCTGTTATGGCTGAAACAGCAAAATGATTAAATAGTTGTCATATGAGCTTGCATGGCACTAAGCAAGTTACCTGACTGGCACAAACCACAGGTGATGATGACTAATAAATGCTTCAAAATTGAAGATGAGAAATGCACAAACGACAAGAGAGACCTAAGTACATCTTGAGGGCATTATTATAAATATGTTACCTATACTGGCATTGCAAAACATTGGAACCACCACATTTTCCAAATTTTTCTTGAGATCTTCAGCGTTTTTGCGTGCACTGTAATTAGGAATAATAGCATCATAGACACCGAATTGATAATCATATGAATTCATGGGAGGTAAATAAAATATTTTGATTACCACAAAAACATGAGAAGAATGCACTGGACACAATTAAAACCAGGTACATATAGTAGTATTACCTTTTAACGAATCATTGTAAAGAAAGATTAAAAAAAATAAACCAATCAGAAACTAGTCAGACCATTTTCCGCTAACAAAACTTTCATATCAAGAAACCAACAATAATAATTAAAAGTCATTTTTAATAGAAGAAACTGTTAGTAGAATAAATGTTAGAAACCACAGTTTGTAGATAGAACTTAAAGTTATGGTAATCCGCGATGAGTACTAACCAATGGTGTAACACATCATTTACAAGGTAAATTATGTGTAGTTTCTGTGTGAAAGCGGCGCCTGGCTGGGTGACTTTTCGCAGTAGATGTTGAGATATCACTTTCCCAGCATCATGTGATGATGTGTGCTGCAAAATCCAGCCTTTTCCTGTGAATTGATTGACATCAGAAAAAATCAGTCTTTATTTATGTAAACAAACTCTATAAAATGTGATTGTGGAATATCAGATGAACTGCTTTGATGGCATAGCTGGCAGAATGGAAGTTAAGTACTAACTATGGTAGAAGTTGTGGATAACTTTACAGTCACCATTAAAAGCCACTATTTAAGCAAATAGAAACTTGCAAACTTTTTCAAATAATATAAACTGTGATGTCCTCTGTAAAAAGCGACAGTCTTCAATTATTATACATGAATGCAAATTTGGATGTTATTGTGATGCCTTGGTCTGTGGGTTGGGTGTTCCCACTGGAAAGAGAACCAGCCGCTGGTTCAAATCCATTCCAAGGATTCAAGCTTCCATTTGCTTAAAAAATACACAGTCATAATATTAATATTTGTTTCAGAAATTTAATGTTTTTCTATGTAATATTAAGTATGTATGTATAAGTTAATTTGCTAGTACTTTTTTATACTTTTGTTTAAATGGGGCATTTATTTTATTTGTTATCAACATTTCTCAATATAACCAACACAAAGGCCCATGACTATTTACCAGAAGATATGCTGTCTTTTGTGCATGAGTCAATGATCGGCTGTAGTATGGTGTCCAATTCACTTAGACTGATATTATTATCTTCTGCCATCATCTGGATAGTCTCAACTTGAGCCTTGCTGACTAACTCGTTGATCTTCGCCTGTTGTTGTTGGATTAGCACCTAAAATATTGGTCTAATTAATATTATGTTACACAAAATAGGATTTTAGAAATATTGCAAAATTTTATTCATTGATTGATACACAAACTCGTTGTCATCGTATTGATAGAGCCTGTAAATATAAAGGTTTACATACAGAATATTACAAGTATTCAAGATAGATACTATTACAAAATTAATAGTCATTATCATGCATTATTTAAAAATTTCGACAAAAGTTAATAAAGAAAATTATCTCTTTACAATAATTGTAAATTTTGTGTATCAAATAGTTTAGTCAAACACCACATTCACTAACCGTGTGTTGAGCATTAAGATTGCTCTCAGATTGAGTGATTTGCTCTTTGAGCATGTTGATCTGAGCAGCGACGTTGTCGAGGTCATGTTGCGAGTGTGGCGGGGGTGCCCCAGGGCCGGGCGGCGCGGAGTTGGCTGCGAGCCACTGCTGCAGCGCGGGCGCCGCCGCCATCGACGCAGCGAGACCCAGCTGAGCGGGCGTCGCACCGGCCTGTTGGGGCATTACATATTGCCTGTTCTGTGCCATATAAGCCCCGGCGGGAGCGGGTGCCGCCTGCCCACCGGCCGATTGCTTTAGAACTATAAACAGCGGAGGGTCACTTAAATTCTGTTATACGACACGCAATCAGCGATCATTGTAATAATATTCAAACTTCTTCCATTGTCACTGTATTATGCTTACTTGCTTGCTCGGTCGTCACTTTGTACTGGTAGTAATTGAAGTACTCTCCGCCATACAGGAAACTGAATTTTGGATTGTTTTTTTGCTTATTCTTGGTCATTTTTTCAAATTCAGGTCCATTTCGAGCGACAAACTGCGCAAGTTTGTCAATTATGTTGCGAAGATCTTGGTCTATAAAAATATTCACATACTTTAAGATATATTTGGCTTACTTACTAACTCGAATAAGAAAGTACTGTAAACATAGACATACCTTGTGGTGGTTGTGGAAGCTCCATTTTATCTTTAAATTAGGTTATGTTAACACAAATGTATACTTCAAAAAATTTAAGTTTTTAGGAAGTTAACTATTAATACAGACATGTCTATATTATATATTTTCTGCAATAAATATATCTCTCAACTTCTTACACTTTTATGCTTACTTGTCATCAAAATTTCAACGACATAGACCAATTTTTTCGGCCATTTAAAACTTGAAACAAACGAATGAAATTGAATGAATGAAAAAGAGACTAAAAGAAATGGAACTAACGAACTAATTGACTCGGATAAATTGTATTGTGATGTATGTCTGTCTGTCGTACTTTACAATTTTAAAAAGCTGCTAAATGCTTGCAATATTTAGAAAAAGGAACAAGCTATGAATTAAACAACACGTCTTGAGGCCGCTCACTTATGCACTGTACTAAATTTTACTGTTTACACTACGCCAGTGGCGAGTCAAGTGCCGGGCGGGGGGGGATCACTGTCCAAAAAATAGAAAGCCATTCTATTCGGATCCACTTGCAAGCCAGGTTGCAAGCCAAGTTGACTCGCTACTGTCCGATTGGTTTACACCATTGTCCTTGTTCACTGTACTTGGCTACTGTACTAAAAGCTTGACCAATGTAAACCAGCCTTTAGAGACTAACCTCCGCGAATACTAAAAGAAAATTTCCATATTATCTAAGTAAAAATAAATGAGATTCAAGATGGCGTATAACGCAACAAATTTACTCAAATGTACTCCAACTACAAAGTACGATAATACTGATTGAGCACCTACTTAGATAAAAATTGTGTTAAATATTAAATTAATTTAAATTGTGCAACTAAGTACGAGTATTACGAAAGAAAGCTTAGGTTTAGTTTGTTTATGCTTGCTTGGTTTCTGAATTTAAAAAAAATGAGTGTTTATTTAACTTTTTATTATAGATCTTTAAAATGTAATCTGTATTTTCAAAAAGTATTAAGTAAGTTGCGCGGGGTGCCGGCGTCATTTCATACATACTTGACTGTACAACCGCAATGATGCTTGGCGGCTATGCGCGGCCTAAGCCAGCGGCTTGTATTGCCGGCGGCAGTGCCGCTCGGCATAAGCCCGGCGGCACTGCCGCCGGCACTGTGTGTAGCAGCTTCAAGATACGGTACGCTTCGCTCCGCTCAATGAACCTCACAAAGTGACACTAGTGTCGACACAAGTGTCATCGTGTATTAGCACTGATAAGCACCATTATAAAAAGTTTCTCGTCGATCGATCAACAAGAGGTGAGCTACGTTAAAAAAAAATACCTTTGTCTGTCCACGTCCAAGAAGTTGGCCCCCACTTATCGCTTACAAAAATTTTGAAAGTTTTTTATTATAGAGCTAAGACTGAAATTTTCAGAGAAAATCCAAAAAAGCTAATTTCTGAGCTGGCCTCCCACTTTTAAGATATCACGATACTGGCGGTTGATCTGGGTTTTGCTAGGTTTGTTCTATATTGTTCCAAAATATCGCGCCTGAAAACCAATTATTTTCGCAATTATCGCAAATAATAATTTCTAAGCTGGCCCCCCACTTTTAAGATATCATGATTCTGGCGGTTGTTCTGGGTTGTGCTAAGTTTGTTCTATATTGTTCCAAAATATCGCGCCCGAAAACCAATTATTTTCGCAAATGGGCCAGCTCAGAAATTAGCATTTTTGGATTTTCTCTGAAAATTTCCGTCTTAGCTCTATAATGTTTTGGAACAAAGTAGCACAAACCTAGAACAACCCAGAACAACTTTCAAAATGTTTGTAATCGATAAGTGGGGGGCCAACTTCTTGGAAGTTGTCTGTCCGCTATTTAAACTATACACCACTGTGAATACGGTGACATGAATGAACATGACGACACACGGTCTGTTTTAAATATGGCTTTATAATGCATCTCTACGGGGTAATCGGAATTCTATATATAAAAATAGAATTTCCTTCTGGCCTGACCTAATGCCTGCAAAACAGTCGAACGAAAGTATGTAACCATGTTGTTTCTCTTATCGAGGGGTAGACTATGACTTTTTGAATTAAATTCTCATATTGGGCTTGGCAACACTGGTTTAAAGCTGGATATTGATCGTTTTACCAATGGAAGATCAGGCAAAATAGGGCGAAGTGAATTCAATGCAGTCATTCGTTGTTTAGTTGACGGCTTGGCGTTTCGTTCGATCGATGTCAAATCATCAGTCGTGAATCATTTGTCAAAAATCATTACTTTACTCAATATAGTACATTTATTATAAATAAAAACAAAGTTACAAAATTGTACAATTATGTCTTCAATGGTGAGTATATTAATTATAAACTTGTACTACGTAATAGCTAAGAATTTCAATAAATACTGTAAATACTCATATTATTGTTAAAATGGAAGAAGTACATATATTTACATAAATCTGTACTGTGCAGGAATACAGTCATATTGATCGGCTTTTTAAAAAGATTTGCATTATTTAAAAATATTGTGTCTTATTCTCACACATCAAAAGTTGCATGTTGGCTGTTTGAATCATTTTTTTAATTGAATACCAAGTGTGCTGCTAATCAACCTGGTTGACATTATCATCTGCTAAGAAGATATAGCAATATCTACTGTCTGCATTTTTTAATATAATTTAACATAAATTTATTAAGTATAATCTTTGACACCATGGCCTTTCTTGTAGCAGAAGCGCAGGTCGTATACCTCGGCACGCTATTCTAAACGACATAATTCGTAGGGCTCTTTCCACCGCAGGTCTTCCGGCCGTACGTGAACCAAATGGTTTAGCACGAAGCGATGGAAAGAGACCGGACGGTATGTCGTTGCTACCGTGGAAGATGGGAAGGCCTTTGGTGTGGGACGCTACATGCGTTGACACCTTCGCACCTTCACACCTTCCAAGCACATCCAGATGTGCCGGCGCTGCTGCTGCATCGGCTGAAGGCCTTAAACGGCGTAAATATGCTAACCTAGCAGGTGATTACATATTTGAGCCGTTTGGGGTTGAGACACTGGGGTCATGGGGTCCGAGTGCTCGTAGGTTTTATAGAGACATTGCTAAACACCTAATCGATGCTTCTCAGGACCAGAAGGCTGGCTATTTTCTGGCCCAAAGAATAAGTATCGCCATCCAACGTGGCAACACAGCCAGCATTCTGGGAACCTTCCCAGTCGGCAATGACACGGAGGATTTTTTAAACGATATTTTGTAATGTAAATATTTTTAGTCTATAATTATGTTTATTTTGTATATTGTAATTCTTATTGTAAATTAAGTATATATATTTAGACCAAGCAGGTTCTGGAGTGGAGACCGCGAATCGGCCAGCGTAGCGTGGGACGCACTGAGGCTCGATGGAGCGACGACATTAGTCGTATAGCGGGCGTTCGGTGGATGAAATTGACCCAAGATCGGAGTGTGTGGCGTGTCATTGGAGAGGCCTATGTCCAGCAGTGGACTGATGTGGGCTGATGATGATGATATATTTATAATAAATAAAAAAATGGACATTCTCAGACGACATAATATTATTACTTGACTATCTGTTTCCGCTTCTAGAAACTCCTACCAAAGCTCTATGTTGGATATGAGTAACATACGAAAAATGTTGGTCTAAACCTAATGTAAAAATATGCTAGTAACATTTTCTATTATTTACAGCGCATGAAGGCAGCAAAATGTCCTTCGGATGAACTTGCCATTACAAACTGTGCTCTTGTCCACCCTGATGACTTTAGCAGTGATGTGAAGTAAGACATTCATTTTATGACTATTATTGAATTATTGATGTTCAAAAAAAAAGAGTACCTACTATGAAAAAGTCTTAGAAAAGTCAATATTATGTGATTATTTATTTTTAATAATTTTCAGGCATGTAGAAGTCACTACTGGACCATCTCAGCATTTTGTGTTCAGTGTCAGATTCTATAATGTTGTTGACCGTGGCACTGTTGGCTTCTCGGCTCCACAAAGAAAATGGGCTACCCTCTCCATTGGCCAGGTATACATGTAAAATGATAGTAATATATTGATCATAATTGGCCTACTAACAATTGTTGTGTATATTTGAAATATAATGCTATTTATAGTTATACTAGCGGACAAATAATATACTCAAAAACCATCCTCGGAAACCACTCTATCCATTGGTGAAAACTGCATCAAAATCTGTTGCGTAGTTTTAAGCATATATATATATTTTTTTAATTCCTCGGCCCAGGGCCGCGCCCGCTCTAACGTCCGTTGCCGGGCGTCTCTGGTTACAAGCAGAACGTATTTCCAGTGGCGCCCGGCGGACTTTGACCACCTCTGTGGTCTCTGCGGGGGTTAGGTCGGGATGAGAATCCCACGTCGTTGGGGTAGGGTTTTATCCCGCGTCAGTGAGTGAATCTGGTTGCATGCTATGGGGCAAAGGCTGATTAGCCTGGACATCGCCAAAGCCTTCGATAGAGTCTGGCATGCTT
>OY748290.1:7808691-7889019 GCA_963556515.1 Nudaria mundana | reverse complement strand
TATTTTAGACAATTGATGTGAAAGTATTCAAACCTCAGAGTGCAGAATGCCTTTGCAGTGTGACCTTGGAAGCTGACTTCATGTTGAAAAAAACGTATGTGTTACTGACTAGTAATTTAATTATATGAGTCATGAGCAAATGTGATCATGACGCTATTATGAATGTGCTTCGAGAAGGCTTCTTGACTCAGATTTAATAGTATTTGATCATAATTTATAATATGACTTTAGACTTAGAGTTAAGTATAGTATTTTTCCAAAAATTTTATTATTTTTTTAATAGCTGTCCCGGTGATCTTCGTACCGCCTTACTTCTGTTAATGTGTCATTCAATACCTATGTCAATCGCTCTAATTACTGGCACATGTCAAACGCAAAAGGTTTCATTATATTTAATAGAAAAGGTACATAGTATGGTTGTTAAGTTTTCTTAAACTTTCTAATGTTCCGCACAATCTTCTTTGATTTTTCTTCCAAAAAAGCCTTCTCATAATAAAGGTACAACAACAAAACCATTTACCAAATCGGTCCAGCTATTCACGCGTGATGCTATGACAAAGGGAAATAGGTATTCATTTTCACATAATAACTGAGAGGACGCCTGCGGGTACGCCCGCATGAAATAGTTTTTTGGTTCCCAATTCCCGCGGGAACACATTACCGGGATAAAAAGTAGCCTATATTACACCTTATTACGTCAGCTATCTGCCAGTGAAAGTCCTGTTGAAATCGGTCCAGCCGTTCCAGAGATTAGCGGCAACAACAGACAGACAGACAAAAAAATCTAAACCGCATTTTTTATGCAAGTATCGTGTATACTATGATAAGCATTTAGTGAGAAGCTGTTAATTTGAAATTACACACAGACACTTCAATTTTATTTATCTGTATGGATGTATGGATGTGAATATGGAAGATATTATTATCTTTTGTAATTCAATCGCTATCGATAGACGACCCACGAGTTTAATTCAGCTTTGACACAATATTATCAATTCTGAATAGGTTGTAAATTTTTAAGGTTGATTACATGCAGATAGCTTTTAGAGTTTTCGAAACGAAAATCTCTTATACAACAGTAATGTCCGTCTGTCCGTCCGTCCGTGAACAACTTTCAACTCGAGAACGGTAAGAGCTAGAGACTCAGTGTAAACGCCAATCGACTAAGCATGGTCAAAGACCTCTAAAATGAACTTGACCTTTGACCTCTGATCTCAAGGTCAAGGTCAAATCGAGAACGGTAATAGAGACTCAAGACCAGCCGCAATCAATTCAACATGGTCAAAGACCTCTAAAATGAACTTGACCTTTGACCTATATAAAGTATGTTCCTAATATCTGATGAATCAACTTTTTTGTCAGGACCTCCACAGACCCCTATGATTCGGAACAAATGGCGCGAGACTTTCTAATACAGTTCTCCAACCAAGTCTTTACCGTCGGCCAGCAGTTGGCATTCTCCTTCCAGGAGAAAAAGGTTCTATCATTGATTGTGAAAAATCTCGAAGGTACGTTATACTCAATTTGGATATTTATAATCATTTCTAGTCAAAACTCTTTACTACCTTTTTAATTTTTTTTTAATAATTTACTATCTAACATAATATGTTTGTAATTTTTAAATTGTTGACTTATCCTTCATATATAAACGCAGACTTAATTTGGCAATATAACCATCACTGATTCCACAATTGATATTATTATTTAGATAATTCCCAGATATTATTATATAATTTATGATGGGACTGACATTACCTATATAGGACATTTATTTTTGTCCTTTTTAACATTTTTTTTTAAATGTCAGCGGTCGATCTCCAAGCGCTAGCTGCAGGTGGAAAAACCGTGCCGCGGCGTGTGCGATTAGGCCGCTTGCTGCCCGATGCCTGTATACAATTCGATAAGGCTGAGAACTCTTCTCTCAACTTGATTGGAAAGGCTAAAGGGTAAGGTTATTTCCTATTAATAAAAAAATATTTTTTGTCAGGAAAATTTTACCATCCTCCTTTTTGTATTTTTTTGACAGATTTTTTACAAATAATTATAAACATGGCAATTCTGCAAAAAATCTTTCTTTAAAAAACTTGTGTTCGGGGGCGGTTTTTGGCACAATGAACAAAAAATATAATTAAATAAGTGACAATGCCGTAATGAAAATGAGATTGAAATATTGCCTATGAAACATAATTTTCATTGCGAAATTACAGTAAATAAGTATGTCAAGGTCGTAAATATTGAGTATATCCTAAACAGGAAGCAACCACGGCAGTCCATCATCAACCCAGACTGGGACTTCGGGAAAATGGGTATCGGCGGTCTAGATAGAGAGTTCAACGCCATCTTTCGACGAGCGTTCGCGTCTCGAGTATTCCCTCCTGAAGTTGTGGAGCAGTTAGGTAAAATCTTTTAAGTGGCATTATAATTATAAAGTGTTAAGTTTTCGATTTTATCCTACTTGTTTGCAATAATAGCGCTAATATGCAATGTAAAGAGTTTTCGCAGTTTGATATCTACAGACAAATTTTAATTATACTGGTAAATGCCTTTATAAACCAAGCAATTAATTACATTGAAGATGAGCGAATAGTCTGAGACGCCCAGGACCTTAATTGGCAGTGCCACAGCGGCTGGCACGTAAGATTATGTTACCTTTCATCAACAACATTTCATCGCAAGGCAACGGGTATCGGATATAGCTGCTACTTTTTATTAAATTCATTCGACCATGTTGGACATAACCCATTATAAACGTGCCCGGTGACGGCAATAGGCTTGCCCCCTATTACGTGGGACTAAAAATACTGGCAAATTGTGGGTGTGTAATGCACCTCTGCCTACCCTCTGATATAGGTGTGATATGTGTGTGTGTGAAGATGAGCGATGTTTCTTTTAAATAAATATATTTGGACATTCTCACACAACGTAATCAAGCCCACACTAAGCTATAAGCTTCGGCTATGGGATCTAGACAACGAATAAACATTTATTCGCATGTGGTCGGATTCGCTAATGTTCGGATTCTCATTTCGTCGGATTCTGTACAGATAACAACATAAACATTAGCTAATTGTAAAATACATAGCTCATTACTGCTTTTGAACTTATCGTTTTTTTGGTCAGTTATTTATATTGTAGTCGTAGGTAAATTATTTTCCTATAAGAAGATTCCGAAAAAAACAACGTTGCATTTATTTTTGTCGTTACTTAAGAGATAAACTGAAACTGCCTTTTTGATGCAAAGCTTAAACGTATTCAGTTGCATTGTTTAATGAAAAAACGTCGTCCAAATGACGTTCAAAAAGATGTTCAAATCGAAGAAATCATATCGAACTGCATAAGCAATAAAATTAGCGCAATTGAATGTTTGCAGCGTTTATGTACGTTATGTTAATTTAGCTACTACTCTATACTTCTATACTAATATTATACGGATGAAAGATTTGTATGTTAGATTTTTTTATTAATAAATTAATATCATTACTAGATAACCGTTTATCTTCTTAACTGTATTACGACGAAATGACAATCCGACCATTTGCGAATCCGACCAAATGCGAATAAATGCAAATAAACATATACCTATTGAAATATTTTAGAAAAAGTTTGCAAATTTAATTTGCCTTAAAAATGTTTTTTATTTGTAAGTTTATTGTGTCAATTAATCTTTGTCCAGGTTGCAAACACGTGAAAGGTATCTTACTTTATGGTCCACCCGGTACCGGTAAGACCCTTATGGCTCGTCAAATCGGCAACATGTTGAACGCACGTGAGCCGAAGATCGTGAACGGACCACAAATATTGGACAAGTATGTTGGCGAGAGTGAGGCCAACATTCGACGGCTCTTTGCTGATGCTGAGGAGGAGGAAAGAGGGTATGTTCTGTCTTAGATTATAGAACGAAATATCTACTAGTAATAAATGTAAAAAAAGGGTAATGTTTGTTTTCTGATAATGGTTGTAAAGGACATTATCTACGTTTCATACAGTTTTGGTCCATATAAGTACAAAATAAAGACAAGTAAAAAATATTAATAAACGTGTAGAACCTACCTTCTGGCATTTCTTGTTTAGACAAATAAATTTTCAAAACAATATTTCTTAAAGTGGCGCTTTTGGTATTCATATCATTTTTTTATTGTTGACTTTTGCTCTGATATAGGTCATCATCATTCACCGAGCCTTTTCCCAACTCAGTTGGGGTCGGCTTTCCAGTCTAACTGCTATACAGCTGAACTTCGATATTTTCCGTGAAGCGACTGCCATCTGACCTTCACAACCCATGGGCGATATCGAAGTTCTGTAGTTAGACCGGTCGGATTTTTGATTTAGGGCTCCTATTACCACTAACGACTGCCATAGATGTTAGTATGACAACCGAGGCACGGAGGGATCTCAATGTCTTAAGAAATGGTCACCCATCCTAAGACCGGCCTGAGTCGATGTTGCTTAACCTTTGCAATGTGTTAACATTGTCGGTTACCACTAGACCACGAGCCCCCCTAATATATATAGGTGTTCAGGATAATTTACTCGTTTGATATATTTGATCTCAAATAAAACCACGGGGAATGGTCTCACAACTTTGCCTTCGTAACAGAAAATGCTAACGAGAATAACTTCTAGCCGAATCATGTACTTTTATACTTTGGTTGGCACATTTTGTATTTGGACCAAAATGGATGATGTCCTTTATTAGTTTATCTTTTGTGACTTATTGCACATTTACAATGGCGGATTTACGACTAAAGACGGCTTAACCTTGAACGACGATATATTTCTTCTGTGGGAGTTTTATCTATAACTAGTGACAGGTATTACCGGTAACATACGGATAGATAGTGACAGCTATACCTACAGAAATTTAAGCGGTTCTCTCGTCTGTAAACTTTAGCGGTGCCCTATGTCCTCAAGGTCTGAAATAATAAATTATTTTCCTGTCGATGGACAACACGATAATTTTAGGTCCTATATTGTCTTGGCAAGCATAATAGCTAATGATCGTTTTCAGGCTGGACCTAACAGCGGTCTCCATATTATAATATTTGACGAGATCGATGCCATTTGTAAAGCGAGAGGCTCCGTTGGCGGGAACACCGGTGTCCATGACACTGTTGTAAATCAATTGCTCTCTAAAATTGACGGTAAGTGGTAAAATAGGGCCAAAATCTGGGTACCACGCGTTGTAAAACTTTCGTACAATTTGATTTCGATTATCTTTACTTTAGCAGTCGGCAATTATCGGTAAAGATCGGAACTACAAATGACGTGATAAATTTCTGCATAATAACATCCTAATAGGATATTACAATCTAAAACAGTAATAAAAATCACCTGCCCTAAATGTAATTTTTTGCAGTAGACCAGACCTAAGCAACTAATAACACAGATGTGACTTGATTTAATTACTAATTCGATTAGAAACTCACACAAGGCAATATATCTATATAAAAGCGCTATTTACAATACGTAGGCACGTATGAAATTGTACAATTAATAAATACAGTCTAAGTTACTTTCACTATTTGAATTAGAGATATTGAAATAATGTCATGATTGCATCGTCCATTCGTCAACTCTAGTATTACATAACTCTATGTGAACTTTCACGATTTAAACCGAGAAATCCCGAGTGCTAAGGGACTACGCACACTTATTCAGCTCCATTCGCGTTTCGCTGAACGATTTTGGTCACACTTATACAGCTCTGCTTCTATCAGCCGCGTACGGCGTCGTAAGAAGAAAAGCCGTCATAGCGTGCTATCTCCGCTGAAACGCTTCTGTCTACTGCGTACGGCGCTGAATCGACGGTGAATGCGGCGGAACAGCGCTGAACGCGGTGGAATTAGTATTGTGACGTCAACATCATCCCTAAGCTGTTGCGCCGCGTTCGACGGTGAATGCGGCGGAACAGCGCTGAACGCGGTGGAATTAGTATTGTGACGTCAACATCATCCCTAAGCTGTTCCGCCGCGTTCGACAGTGAATGCGGCGGAACAGCGCTGAACGCGGCGGAACAGTGCTGAACGCGGCGGAATTAGTATTGTGCCGTCAACATCATCCCTAAGCTGTTTCGCCGTGTTCGACGGTGAATGCGGCGGAACAGCGCTGAATGCGCCCTCCCTATAGCATTCGCATGATAAAAACACATTTATCCTCATTTACACTGGTATGCCGCGAAAGGAGAATAGACGCGGAAAGCTGAATGGATGCGTACACGTCTCCATACAAAATCGTTGTTTTCTATGGACAAAGGCTGAATAGAGCTGAATAAGTGTGCGTAGTCCCTAAGTGGAAATAATCGTCCTGTATCATGGCATCAAAAATGTAGCATAGACTTTGGGTTCCGATTACGTGAAAAATGCAACCGACATAATGACATGAATCCATTTCCAACACAAACACTATCAACTTGTTGGAAGGGATTACGATTGTGCTACCAAATCCCTTTAGTCGCATTATGTCCAATTCGCAAAATGTCCAGTGGGCTCAAATTGTCCAATTCCCACAACGTCCGATTCGCAAATTGTCCAATTCTCACAGCGTCCAATTCGCCATTGGTCCAGTTCGTAAAATAGGAGTCGTGCTTGATTACGGGAGGCGTTTTTGACAACCTTCTGCGAGGTGAGATTCAGCTCGAAGTAAAAATGGATTTATAATTTATGATCAACACTTTTATTTAACAAATAATACAAAATATGTATCATATCTATCATAATTTGGTAATAATTATGATCTAAACATAATAATAAGTATTTTTATAAAATGGAATCAACATAGGTATTTTAATCATAGTAGGGTACGTAGTCATATTTATATATTATTTTTTTATAAAATGTAATATATAAGAAAGTGATGTATGTCCGCGTTTAGTTATTGCCAGCTATTGCAAATTATTCAAATCAAAGCAAATCTTTGGTTAAATTAATTACTTTAATTAGAATTAAATATTTTTTAAATAAAAGTTTTGATCATAAATTACATGCATTTTTACTTCGAGCTGAATCTAGCCTCTCAGAAGGTTGTCAAAAACGCTTCTCGTAATCAAGGAGGATCCCTAATTATGAAATGGACCAATTGCGAATTGGACCAATTGCGAACTGGACCAATTACGAACTGGACCAATTGCGAACTGGACCAACTGCGAACTGGTCCAATTGCGAACTGGACCAATTGCGAACTGGACCTGAGAATTGGACATTTTGCGAATTGGACATAATGCGACTAAAGGACCAAATTAAATAGGAGGTTGCTAATAATAATAAAAAAATAACTGTGTGTAACTGTGCTTGTCCAGCATACTGGACAAAAACACTTGTACTTTCCACTTGTTTTAAAAATTTTTTTCTAACCTAGCTAAAAGTCACATACATGGGGCACACTAAAAGTTTTGCACTTCTAGCTAATCGGAACTATTTGAATTTCGAATGTTATATTTTTTAAACGTTGCAACCTTTTTAGTAATAAAAAAACATGACGAATTTCATGAAGGGCGGCCTTCAACTGCCGTCAACGAAAATAATGTGGCTACTGTTAAGCGGTTATTGAAGAAAACCCGCGGATTACCAATGAGACAATTCGAGGACTATTGGGGATTGGTATGAGTCAAATCCAGAAAATTTTACACGAAGAATTGAAAGTTCGGAAACATTGTTGTCGTTGGATCCCTCATGAACTGACAGCGGAGCAGAAGCGGGCTCGCATGGAATGGTGCTCACAGATGCTACTGAAGTACGACCACGGACATTCTAATGCTGTTTATGACATTGTCACAGGAGACGAAACGTGGATTTATTGTTTTGAACCCGAAAAAAACAACAATCTTGTGAATGGGTGTTTGCAAATGAGAACAAGCCAGCAAAAGTGAGGCAGGCGAGATACGTTGGTAAAAAAATGATCTCGTTTTTTTTCTCAGCTACGGGTCCCATCTGTACATTTCCACTTGAAGATCAAAAGAGTGTTAATGCTGAGTGGTATTGTACCACTTGTTTACCCAGGGTGTTAGAAAAAGTTCGCGAAAGACGACCCAAAAGCCGCGTTCTCCTACATCATGACAACGCTTCTTCACACACGGCCAACAAAACAAAGTCATTTTTAGCTTCCGAAAAAGTACAACTCATCACCCATCCTGCGCATAGCCCCGACCTAGCACCCTGTGATTTCTGTATTTTCCTCAAAATCAAATATTTGTTGAGAGTTTTCACTTTTACCAACTCCGAAGAGGCAGTGATAGCGTTCAATCAGCACGTAGAAAACATGCCTTCAGATCTGTGGTCCTCCTGTTTTAAAAAATGGGTTCGTCGCATGAAAAAATGTTAAAAATGTAAAGGAGAGTATTTTGAAAAGCAATAAACATGATGTTTTGGTTTTAACATGTTGTTTTTTTAAGTTACGCATAACTTATAGTGTGACCTACGTATCACTCAGGAAATTTCCTTAGTGAGATGCGATTTTAATAATGTCTCTAATGATGCCGGGAGGCGACATCGGTTAGAAAAAAAAAATAAACAAGTGGAAAGTATATATTTTTTTGTACAATATGTGTGGCCAATTCCACAAAGTGCCATCAATCGACAATATAAATACATAGTGAGAACAACCATCTCATCATCAGTTGAGATTGAGGTCTCAGAAATCCTATAGACATAAACTAGTAACATATAGACATTTAGATTGATTAAGGTTTCAGGAATCAGTACCTAATAAAAACATAATTTGTAGGTGTCGACCAGTTAAATAATATTCTAGTCATCGGCATGACTAACCGTCGGGACATGATTGACGAGGCCCTAATGCGACCTGGCCGACTCGAAGTCCAAATGGAAATCGGCTTGCCTGACGAAAAAGGTCGCGTACAAATCTTGAACATACATACTAAACGTATGCGCGAGTACAAGAAGATTGCAGATGATGTCGATAATAAGGTTTGTATCGTATTACACCAAAGCCTATTTATATTAATCGGCAAATAATTTAGAATTTGAGTACTTACACATTTCTACTACAAAAGTAGTAATGTGCAAGTACCCACATTCTAAATTATTTGTATACCGAACATAAAATGTGTAGGGGGCCCTGAAGCCGGGCGCCACTGGAAATACCTCCTGGTGCGTGCCAGAGACGCCCGGCAATCCGCTCCGTGACGTCATCAATCGCTGGATGGATAACAAAACAGTATTGTAGGTTAATCTACGTCACTATGTCGTCACCAACATCCGCCAATACATTGTCATCTTGCGCGGCTTATGCAGGCCTGGAGCCTAGTACATACTCCCAATAGCTCTCAATTAGGAACTTGAACGTTTCGATCATTTAAGACAAACCTCCTGTAATTATGTGTATGTTATTACTTTTTTAAAAGAAAATAAATTATTAAACAAGTACTATTAATGGGTCCCACAGACTGACAGTCCGCCGTCAGTTAGTTGAAGTTGACTAGGGACTCAGGATGGCAGACTGTGATACTCTGGGGCCCTTAAGAAGCTGTTTCAATAATACTGTTCTAAGTTCCAATATAAATTTAATCTTATTTCCGTCTGGTGTCTTAACTCTTCTATTCCAAACACAGGTTCTGCTACCCTGTCCCTTTCTCTCAATTAGACATCCTCAAGTAAAACTATTAGCAAGAATGTGTCGGCACAGTAATAATTCAAGTGTCTTTTATTATTACCAAACTTTGTCACTTGGTGGCGTAACAACTAAAAATACCTGATTTTTATAAGACTATAAACTGCTTTATTGTCGCTTATCGTAGAAATACGACACAAGTAATAAAAAGCCCCTTATTCCAATCGACAGGAACTAGCAACCCTCACAAAGAACTTTTCAGGCGCCGAACTGGAAGGTTTAGTTCGCGCTGCCCAATCTACTGCCATGAACAGGTTAATCAAAGCTTCAAGCAAAGTGGAAGTAGATCCCGAAGCTATGGAGAAACTGAATGTAGAACGTGGAGATTTCCTTCACGCTTTAGAGAATGATATCAAACCAGCTTTTGGTACTGCTGCCGAGGCCTTAGAACATTTCTTGGCAAGGGGTATTATTAATTGGGGTACGCCTGTGTCTTCGTTGCTTGAAGATGGACTGTTGTACATTCAGCAAGCGCGTGCTACTGAAACTAGCGGTAATTTGTTATTTTAAGCTAATATTACGGCCTATTGGAACTTAATTAGTATTCAATATTTGTAACCTCGGATTTTTTGCGATCAATGAAATTTTAGACCTTTGCAAACTTCTAGGGTAGGCTAATCAATTTATACTAACGCTAGGATTCGTCGGTTTTTCGTATGTCTGTCTGTAATGTCATGCTCAAGTGTTGCCACTCGTGAAATTAACATTACATGAATGTTACACACAGGCTTATAGAAACCTAGAGCAAGTGGGTCCTAAAAACTGTGTTCATAGTCTTAGCGTGCCTAACACTTTTTACTTTTTTTTTCTAATATTATGCAGTTAACTTATTATCAAGGCGCTTTGTTATGTAATACTTGCATGCAAGACTTGCATAATAATAGCGCTCTAATGTCAATTTTAGGTCTAGTATCCGTGTTATTGGAAGGCCCACCGAACAGCGGCAAAACTGCTCTCGCTGCTGAACTTTCCAAGATGTCAGATTTCCCATTTGTGAAGGTGTGCTCGCCAGAAGATATGGTCGGTTTCACTGAAACTTCCAAATGTTTACAAATCAGAAAGGTATATATTTTTACGTCTAACTTTTCCAATATCTGTCTATCTTCTATCTAAATATGAATCGCCGTTCGTTTGCCTCACTAAAAATCAGGAACGTCTGCACCGATTTGACTAATTTTGGTCTTGAAATATTCGTTTATTAGACTGGCAATCCAAGACTATCAAACATCTTATTTTATTTCACAGGTTTTCGACGACGCCTATCGTTCCAGCCTGTCGTGTATCCTAGTAGACAATATTGAACGTCTGCTAGACTATGGTCCGATTGGGCCTAGGTATTCTAATCTGACGTTGCAAGCTTTACTCGTACTACTAAAGAAACAACCTCCAAAGGGCAGGAAGCTGCTCATCCTTTGCACTAGCAGTCGAAGGTCAGTATCATGTGAATTTGAGGTGTTTTGCATGTTATTGTATTTTGGTTATTATAAGGGTGCCTTTCGACCAGAGATGTGCTATGCTACGTGGCCATGGATGCGTTTCACATCTACCAATCATATTAGTTTGTCCACACAGTTTTGTCATAGCAAATAATTTTCATTAGTCCACAAGCACATCCTCGTAGCATAGCTACAAAAAGGTCGAAAGGCACCCTAAGAGCGATTTCACAGTACCCGGACCGACATCGGTGTCTGCTGCGTAATTGATAATGTGGGTCTTTCACATTTTGACATTATTTCATACATTTTGACACTGACATACGCGTCCGATCGGGCCAGGTAATGTGAAAATGCTCTAACTTGTCTAACTCTGGGGGCCCAAGTTCTTTTCACCTACACGCACTTCGCCTGTTGTAATACGGAGGAGGCTCTAGCTAGACAATATGTTCAAAGTTCCCGGATGCAGCAATACCTTATTGTCTGCCTATTATATAGGAACTGACCAAATGTAGGCGTATAAAACACCCGAGTACCTAATCTCCCGAGATAATTAAGTTAAGAGTATGTTCAGGATACTTGTTCAAATATTATTATTACATCTCTATTTTTTTGTGGGAAAAATACGTGAAAGGTAAAAAATCTTGTATTTCATCTTATCGTTTTGACATTTTGCTTATGATCATAGACAAGTGCTAGAAGACATGGAGATGCTTTCCGCATTTACGGGCGTACTGCACGTACCGAACCTGTCGGCGCCTGAACATGTTCTGGCCGTCTTGGAAGAAAGCGACGTTTTCTCTAAGCGGGACTTGCAGAAAATACAACACGACATCAGGGGAGCTAGGTGAGTTCACGTATCCATCGTATTTTGAGGTTTCCATATTTCCTGAGGTCCCCTGAGAATTTTGGAAAATGCTTTTGTATGTACGGAGAAATACAACTCGAACCCATTCATTTAGCTAAAATTTACCATGTGTATTTTAATAGCGGGAAGGCTGACAGGGAAGGTCACTACTTTTCCAGGGCCGGTTATAGGAATGAAAAACCGCCGAAAACATTTTTTATTCTCAAAAACAAAATCAATTGTAGTCTAAAGGGTGTGTGTGTCATCGATGATTAATTACCTGTAGTATTAAGTATTTTACTATTTCCCCCCAGAATCTTCATCGGCATCAAGAAACTATTAGCTCTTATTGACATGGTGAAGCAGACGGACGAAGAATCCAGAGTGTTTAAATTCCTGACAAAAATGCAAGAGGAAGGTAGTCTAGATCTAGGTACCTCTATACACTAAGAATTGTTGCAACCTTAGGGATTACACGAGCATACCACACTATCGCCCTCACCAGATCACAACACACATAACTGTTCATCAAAAATCGCTAAAATAAATGAATGCACACCTTGCACTTCCAATCTCAAAAGTTATGAAATTGATTACGATGAAATCAGTGAATGTACAGAATCCTTAGTCGATATAAGTCATAAAAAAGGTATGACGGCCAAAGGTAATGAAATATCTCCAGCTAAAATGCCTTTAATGAGAATACGAAGCGTCGAAATCGTGTTCGAAGATGAAATGTCGACTTGTACAGACACAGGCATTTTGGATAGAAGTATCGAACTGATTGTTACTGATAGCAGTGATGATTCTACTAAATGTATCGATGATTTAGAACATTTACAAATCGAGAGGGATTCGGTTACGTTGAACGCGGATGGCGATCTATCGGAAGATAATTCAGTTTCATTGACAAAAGAAGACATTGCTGAACACATTCCTAAACTAGATACTCCACAAATAAGTTTTCTCGATGTTGATGAATCTTTACATGTTCAGAGTGAAAGCGTCACGTTAGCGGTTGATATTACTTTATCTCCAAATATATCTGAGTTTGGGGACTCGGGACGTTTTACCGAAGAAGCTACTATATCTTTTGAACCTGTTGCTATTGAAGATGCGTTACTATCAAAATCATTTGACGCGATCAATCTCGAGCAATCCACATTAATGAGCTCTTATGAAATGCCAGAATTGTATAACATATCACCAGATATCAGCAATCGTACATCGACATTGAATAATTCTAATGAAGTGCCAGAAATATCTAGCAAATTTTCAACAAATAATGTTTCTGTGAATGCGTATGAGGTTTTGGAAGTTGACACATCTTTAGCAGAGGCTAACAAACCGTCAACGTCAAAGAGTTTTAGTAAGGTGTCTACAGTTTGTAATATTTCTACAGTTACAAACAATACAACAGCAAAATTATATGAATATATTGATAGCAACAGCGATTCAGACAGTAGTGAGGACACCGCTACATGTGACAAAGCTTCTATACAATATCTGAGTAGTCTAATTTCCCCCGAAGATCATAGTACTGTTTGCGACAACTACGACATACAGTATGACTCTTTTATAGATATGGGAAAATTTTGATGTCTATCTATTACATGTTTAAATAATATAACTTTTACTGTATGTGATTGCTTCTATGTGGATATTTTACCGTTAAATGAATTTAAACATTTGCTATTCCCCATTGCCATTGTTCAATATATTCCTAGTAGTTATGATATTTCTATGAGTAGATAACATAATGAATACATTCCAGTTAAATTTCGAAGGATTTGAAAGTACGCAGTTGTCAAACCAAGGGCGAGTTAAGGAGTAACTAACAACGATTTCTGCGCTTAAGAAATATACAATAGATATACATTCCGTGTATACAAAAGAGAAACGTATAATATTAATAGTTGACCGCTGACTGTTCGCCGGCGAACTTGCATCTCTTTTGTATACACGGAATGTATATCTATTGCACGTTTCTTAAGCGCAAAAATCGCCGATAGTTACTCGTTCATCGCCGCCGGTGGGACTACTGCCTTAGTATGCAAGTGTATGGTGATTAGTTATGTGTGAGCTATTCTAATACCTTTACACTGCTTATGCACAGAAGGGCTCGGTGGTATGCATACTCTAGTAACCATGTCATATAATTTGTAGTTAATTTAGTCTATAAACGTCTTTTGTAAATATTATTTAATATTTCAATAGTGTGCAATGTTAGCATATTTTTAACCAATGACATGGTTACAGATATCCCTGGGTTGTAAGTCAAGGCAATACCTCAATTATTTACATTGTATTATATTATTTTTATAGTGCGATTTTTTTATTTATTTTTCAATTGTTAATGAATCGTGATGCGGCCTCATGCTGCTTCTTGTGTGATTATTACTAATTAGGAATATGTTTATCAATATGTAATATCTATAGCTCTTAAGGGATATCTTCAATATATTATAATATAGTATGTAGTGTTATAAAATGATAAATATTGTTACGAATGTAGGACACAAAGCTTTGAATTGAGAGTTAGTACAATTAAAGTTTAAGTACTTACTTAAATGCACATGTAGAAAATTTTTGGTCAATTATAAACAAACACTGCTTAGGATTATAATATTATGTATTATCTTATTCTATTGAGCATAGTACATAATTGATAAATATAAAATATCATGTTACAGTTACAGAAAGAAATATTAATGTGTATTCAATAAAATATCTAAAGTTCAATCTTTATGTAAGTATTAAGCTATGCTTGTTGTTGTGATACACGACGACACCTGTGTCGACACTGAGTGTCAGAGGACAGGAGCGTGTGTACACTGTCATAACACTAGTGTCCGTGTCGCCGCCATGGAAACAGAACTTCGCAGTGTCGGACACTCAGGGTTGTAGCTGAATCAATATGACGTCCCGTGGACCCTAGATGTTGTGTCGGTCGACACCGTGTCAAGTGCTTCCACACGCAAGCGACATTAGTGTTGACACAAGTGTCGTCGTGTATTACAAGTTTTAGAAATTACATGTCTATTGTCAATGTTACATTTTGCCAGTATTTTCAATCTATGTGCACATTGTTTGAAACTACTCAGTAAGTGGCATCATTATAGATTATAAATTAAGGCTATATATGAAACAGTTTCCAAAGGTGAGCATGTCAATTTTATTTGAGCATGTGTGAAAAATCACTCCATAATTTTATTTAGTCATAATTGTCATTGAAACATTCCATTTCCCCAGCATACCACTATCTAAGCTGGTCACTTCACATTCTGCTCGAGTTATATAAGTATTTCAATCTTAGATGAAAAATACTATAGATATTGGATTCAGTACAAATACAACGCGGAATCTTGGCACTTGAATACTATATAGGTAATTGAGCGGAGCTCTCAACGGGCGACTCAAATTATTTTTGTTACGATTTATGTTAAATTGTTTCTCGGCGAATACTCGGCCGATTTCGGATTTTCTTGCACTCATCGAAAGCTTACAGAATTACCCAGGTTCTTACAAAGCCAGAATTTTTAATTTAAACACGCTTCGCTCAAATATATGCTGCAGCGTAACGGTACGTTTCGCGACTGCGGCCACCTAGTTATTACAACAACCATCTATAAAATAAACAGGATTGTACATTGATAATTGACATAGAAATAATTCGTAATAATTAATACAAAATCAATGTACAGCGCCGTTGTCGCACCCCTCGAGAGTCAGCAAGCAGAATAGGAACTTAGTAGGGAAGCAGTTGAAGCACGCAGGTGTGCAATGCCTGAGGTGAAGTGGTGCAGTTTTTAAACCACTGATCGGTAATCTAGGTATTTTTGATCTAACATTCCAATAAAAAAATTTTATTGATCCATCACAAGCATTTTTAAGTGTAGCATTCATAAAAGGTAACAAGCATTTTAAAATAATGATTTTAGAAAATAATTCACAACAAAGCGTGTCTGACACTAAAATTTCCATTGCATTGTAGTAAAATTATGGAATGTCCTTAGAAATACTTATAGCATACTATAGGTAGTAAAAAAGTTAAATCTTTTCAAAATGCAAGATTTTACCAGACAGATGTGGTATTTTACCTCTATTTAAATATAAAACTATTATCAATGATTGTATGTAAAACTAAGGGATGGGCAAACTCATCCTTCACATGCGACGTACACCACGCATTGTCATCTGAACAGGATCTGGCCTATACAATTTGTTTGGGAACGAACACACTGGTCAGTCACCACGCTGTCTTACGCGTCCCCGCGCCAGATTCGCGTGTTCCCATGCTATCCCGAGCATACGACGCTGTGACACGTTTAAAGTGTCATAGCGCATTAATAATGTGAACGTCAGACGTCGTAAGACTTAGAACCAGTGTGTCGCTGTTTCCCACATTGCGTGGCATACATTGTATGTGAGGGACTAGTTTGATTGTTACTTTATTGTTACACTATACAACCCTTGCTTAATAAATGTAGATGCATAAAGTATTCAAGATTAAAATAGTCAATGAACTACAGTAGGTAGTATATTAAGTGTTACAAGTTGAATTAAATATATATTTGTTTTCTGACAGAAATATTACACTTAAATTATTATTATTACCTAAATTAAGTATTATCTGGCTTAGGAGTAGATGGAATCTATTCTGAATGTTGAAAATTATGTTAAGTACATTGTTTTTAATGTTGCTTGCTAACATTACTGTTTAAAGCTAGGTATGTGGGCTGACATACATTTATTGGACTTAGCAGTTTATGGTAATAAATCTCAATGTTGTAAAACTGTTTATTGTGACTGTGTAAGTCTCTAAGCTTTATTGTTGGTTAAATAAAGCAATTAATAATTATTTTAGCAGTATTTATTTTGTTACCCTTATGCATAAAATTACAAGTGGAATTAAATATCCTAATATCCATCCAAATCTTAAAAGTAAAAATAATTCATTCTCCCAATGATACTCATCAGACTAATATCACTAGTAGGTATTATATGCTCAATAAAAATGAATTTAACACAGCACTGTTACAATTAGATGTGAATGAATGAGAGGCAACACTATTAAACTAATTAGCGTTTTCACAGGCATCCACCCAGTCATTGTATACATCTATAGGTTCCGACAACACATTTGTAGTAGTCTGAAAATCTTCTAAACATACCCGGCATTGTATTCGAGCAGTGTTACGCGCCCGGTCCCTGCAATAAATTCACTGATGAATAATCCCATTCCATGAAGAAATGTTTATAATGCTTAGGAGAGATTAGGAGAAGTACTAACATTTTCACTTCACAAGATTTCTCATGATTACAGAATGGGCAATTGAATTGCTGATCGAGAGGTTCGATTGCTTTTCGCTTTGGTGGAGGCTTTCGTTTCGATTTCCGACGACCCATTTCTGTAAAGTTATGTAGATTAAAATTTAAAACCATGTTATATTGCCATCGAAATTGCCTTTGACAAATTACGATAGCACTTACTTTATAATCTTTATATTATTTATTATCGCACAAAATTTTCACTCAAAATTAATACCAAACAGCGGTAAATAAAAACAGCATTTTTTTATGTTGTCAGTCAGATGACTGACACTTAGACACTGGCATCTGTCAGATTTACGTGATGTGGGATAGTTTTAAAATTCATTGGGACAGGCGAAGATCAATTTATGACCATTTGCCTGCAACGCAACCCAACCTGAGTTTGGGTTACTTTTCGTTTTATATTCGGACCACATTTTGGCTGGGCCACTGGTTGGGAACCACTGATAAGCGTAACGTGACGATTTCTTTATAAATCGCAATATACGTAAGCCGCGTTAACAAATCACACACTCAATGAGTAATGGGATGATTTTAATGAGCGCGTGGTTGGTGGCTTTTTTGTTTACCTATGGCGCTCCGCAAAAATCATGTTCCAGACGCTCAAATGCAATACTGAACAACGTTTCTTTGTCCCGCACCGTGAACTAGTTGAGTATAATTAGTTCTTCTGTGCGGAAAATATAAAGCATTACCGGCAAAATCATCGATGAACGATGGAGCCACGTAGTAAAAGAACAAGAAGAAGACTGTTGGGACCATGCTTTCTTGATACCAATGTATTGATCTAGGAAGAATTAAGATGCTGGAAGCAGTCTGTGTGCTTGTCTTAGTTCGCCTATGTTCGCGTAAGCTCGTGCAAATGTGTAAACTCAGCAAAGTTCTAGTTTTCACTGTTGTTAATTAAAGGACATACCTAGCCTAACCTGCCTGATCGTATGTCCATTAATCCATATAGACTGGACGTCGCCTACGTCGTCCAATTTTATTGTTGATGTCCTCTCTATCTGTAGAAATCCAAGTGTTCAGGCCATTGGTCCAGGCTGAACGGACGGACGTATGCGACCGACTATCCTTCCCAAAAATTCATAAAATAACCCTAGAGAAGAGAGATGGTGGGAACTATTTTTGGCAGTATGGTAGTAGAGACTTTCGCCTGTCCTATTGGACTAACGAATATTAAAACAATAATAACTGTCAACAGTGTCAATAACAAAAGTTTGTTGTGTGGTTGGGTCTTGGGTTGTTTTATTCAAATTAAATTTAAATGCTTACTATAACTATTCATGTCTAAGTAAACCAAACAAAAATATGGCTCGTAACGTAATAATGATTACAGTCTTCTGGCTATTGTCTTTTGGCAGTGAGTTCTTATTGTAAACTTTATATTTTATGTTATCACAATGGAAACGCCCAAAACTAACATCGATGCTTATGATTTTTCAGTTGCTTCTGTTGTCACAGAATGTTCAATACCTATAGTACTAAGAAACACTTGGTTTTCGATGGAAAGTGGCAAACAGACGATTACTGACATAAATGCAAGTGAAATGACTGGAAGGTAACCTTAACTTTTTACCGAGTGCTATTTACCATACCATCAAATGCATTTGATGATGTATGTCCTCAAACGCTGTAACTTTATTAAGCTTGTCCTCTTGCCTAGGTCAGCATTTTCTTAATAGTGGAGGGGCCGTGAATTTTAACCTCTTAGTATTAAGCATTGTATGTTCTTAGCCATTTATGCATTGTATGCTCTTAGCATTGTATGTGCCATAGAAACATGTAATAAATGCAGAGTATGCAGTGGGTTTGATTGATCTGCCCTTTGTCTTTAGTTTTTCTTCTCATAAATAAAAATGAATTGCTGTTATTTTGTCACACTAAAACTCAACCACGGCCACACAGATTTATCCAATTATATAGTTTTAGTTAGTTTATAATTAATAGTTTATAAGGCGGTACGAAGTTCGCTGAGATAGCTAGTTTATTTATAACAAAAGTAAATAAATTAAACACCTATAGAGGGAAGTTTATTTACTATATAAATACACATATCTATCTTAAGTTATAAATGTGATGTGTATTACTAAAGTAGATTGAATAGAACAACCTATTATAAGTTAGGGTTAGGGTTGTTAGTACCTTTTTATTTTCTACTCAAGTTGTTGAAGGCTAGGTGATTGTGACTTGTTGTTTTATTTATTTCTTTATTTAAATCTAAGTATAAAACTGTCCTTGTTAATGAATTATTAAATAATTGCTTCCAGAGGCACATGTGTAAATATCAAGGCTGAATACAGAGTAAATTACACAATGGTGTTCAAGTACACAAATTGTTATTATTGTGTAAAGCTCCTAATAAGAACTGTGAATGTACTAGAAAAGATTGAGACACCTTGCGTGGACTTGGCAAGTGGTGAACAACCAACTGTGGAAAGAGTGTGCCGAGGTCTAAACCCTGATCAAAATCTTATCTCATTGTTCTCTGAAAACTATGTACCTGTAAGTATTTTTAAGGATTTGTTTATTTCCATCAAAATTTAAAACACTCAAAGACCACCAGGTTTTCTCTATCTGTCTCTATTTTTATTACGAGCAAGATTATGTCTAATAATGAAGTGATCCGTGTAAGATTATATTAACAATACCAAAGATGCATTTGTTACAAAAAGGAAATACTTAATTATGTTTGAAGTTTTCAGTCATCTTCAGTCATCAACCTGCAGGTGTACTAATTTCATTATATTGACACATGTGTTGTCATATCTATACCTCAGGGCTCTAAAGGCATAAACCCGTAAGCTCAATTTCGGGGACCAAAAAATTTAAGATATAACACCAACACTTTTTTTTTTTTTTTATTTTTTTTTTTTTTTTGTAAAATATGTACTAAATATAACCTATATTTCTAACTTTGCAGGTAAATTGCCGTTCCTCTTTGGAAGGTGTTTGGCAATTTGCATATCAAAATCGTTTTCGATTCACTGGTGAATGCAACCATCCTGATGCACAAATTAAGTCTTGTCAAACAGCTGGTACTCAGTTCTTGATCACAAATCAGAAATTCAACATTACTTATCGTAAATGTGCAGGAATGTCTAACTCTTTCGATGGTGTTGTGGAGTACAGTTGCTTAGGTAGGTTTATGTTATTTCACAACCTAATTAAAGGAATACACTATACAAAAGTGTAAAAAATCTTCTTTCCTTTGTTTTTTAGCATTTGTTGTATTAATACATCATCTGTAAAAATTTCAACTTTCTAACTATTACGGTTTATAAGATACAGCACAAGACAGCTGGTCTGCGAAGTCACAGTAATAGGGTTCCCGTGTTACCCTTCAGGTGTGGAACCCTAAAAAGACAGACTGGATCTTTGGTTTACATGGTTTACAACCAACAGTGTTTATAGCCATATACCTGAATACCTGCTTGTGTTTACAAGTTAGTTTAAGAACACGTTTTAAATCATGTATTCCGTGCATAAACAGACATGTTTTAACAAACAGATAATGAGTAAGTTTTGTGGATTCTGATTTAAACTATAATGAAACTTACTTCAAGTTGTGAACTTGAAGAAAAACAAAAAGCCCTGATTTTTAACCCTATTTCTTTGCCATAGGAATGCTAAATATCTATTCAAAAGGGTCAATTAATGATTGTAGTTGTCATTTATTTCACAGGCCATTGGTTCGTAAATAAAAACCACTTCTTTGCTGTTGCAAATACGAAAGAATCTCGGAAAGATGAAAAATACCGCTGTTTTCTCAAGAACAGAGATGACGATCTTTACATTGGTGCTTCTATCACGCCAGAGTGTAATACTCTGAAGACAGTCGAGAAATCACCAGAGAGATACAGAGTTACACCTGTCAAGGTAAAAAAAAAAGTGTGTGTGTCAGCTCCGACGCACGACTGGAGTTTACTCCATAAGTACGAGTATCTAACCATAACAAATTAGAAAGTTGCGCACTAGAGGTGCGCACCAAAAACGTGACACGATTTTCGTTACTTGTTAGTAGGTTTTACCCCTCGGATTTTTCTCATACCGGGCGCCTTATATATGAAAATCGATTCTTAAGGAGTAAACTCCAAAAATTGTAGATATTAAATATTTAGATAGAAATTATAATTCACAAAAACTGATAAGTATGTTTGTTTTTATGCTTTTGCTTTCAAATACAGAAATATATTGATTTGGTAAGGAGTCATCTAAAAATTCTGTGTTTAAATATTATTGTTGTAACACAATACACTGGTACTGTAGTTCAGCAGAATTCCAGTAGGTGACTTCAACACTAACCTATAGCGCGATCCGACGCTATAGCGTGACCATATTGGTAGCTTCTTAACTACTTTATGTTCAATATGTTAGCAAGTCCCACCAAGTGCTATCAATGGACAGTATAAGTTTCTATTATGTTAAGATTTGTTTAAGTATTTAAGTATTTTTCTAGGCAGAAGTAGTAGAGGCAGGTTGTCAGCTGCCACAAAATTACTCCGGCAACTGGATCAACACGGCCAATATAGATGCTGACGTATTTATCAACGAAACACATATCATAGAAACATATTACCCAGACGAAGGCAGATATCGGAGAACTATTTATGTTTGCCGGCAAGTAACACTGTATTTTCCTGTCAAATCTACTTTTATTATAATATAAAGAGGTATTTGTGTGTCAATCCTTGTGTTTTATATACCTACGCGAACATGTCGTAGATATTATTCTGGTATTCGTTAGTCGTGGATCAGTACAACCCAGTTGAAATATCCGGCAATATACAGATAAAGGTACAGGTTAAGTAACCTACATATTGTAGTTAGACAAATTTACTGAAAGTTTTAACTGCATTCATATATTTTTGAAAGTCACCTGTGTGAATCGAGAATCGAACCGACCAAATGGTAAAAAATCAAAAGACGTTATTTTACGCCAGCCATCAAAAGGCTTCACAAATTTAGCATCTTAAATAAAAGGAAGGCCATGAAATATCACATTTAAAAAGTACATCATCCACATTTCATACATTTTTGGTCCAATGGCATACCATTGGACTAAAAATGTATGAAATGTGGACGCGAATTGACACGAATATTATACAGTGTGTCCCAAGACCAGTCTTGGGACACACTGTATAATATTCGTGTCAATTCCCGTACACAGGGAAATATAGTTTACAACTTAGTATTTTGTACTAGTTCATGGAACTTCGACATTATAATATCAATTTATGTGTTTGCAGGGAGCAACGAGACAGTAGAGTAATGATGGCACGTTTAACAGTTGACGGGTGTCAGAAAGATTATGTATGCTTTGATTTTGTTCCACGGCATCATAATGTTATAAGGTAACACATTATTTTCCCTAAACAAACATTATAAAACTCTCTTCAGCTTTATAATTATTGTATTTGTTGAATGGGCTAATCTCAGAAACTTCATGTTAAAAATATTATTTGCCTTGAATAGTTAATTTACCGAGGAAGGTATGGCTTGGGTATATATTTATCCCAAGCCCCCAACTAATAATTATGTTGGCGCAAATTAAGTAAGATCTATATTGTCGGCTAAATGTTCTAAGTTGCTAACTCCATTTTTAGGTGAAATGAGTTTTTGGTATCAATCGAAAGAGAAAAAAAAAACACATAATCGTCAAACATGCGAACTACACAAAATAAGCCCAGAATTTAGATTTCGCGTCGCAATCTTTTATGGTAACTCCGCACCTGCCAAATTTCGCGTGCAATATTGATAACTCCCGCCATTCGGTGTCATCTTGTAGGCACATAAGCCATGACAACACTGCTCCTGACAATTTTATTTTAAAATAAGTGTTTTTTTATAAAAAGTAAATGCTACTACCTGTTTTTTATAGTTTGGTTACATATCGTTAAGAAAAATGTAGTAAAAACTGGAAACAAAATGTGCACGTGTATGTTATGGGACTTACTTTTCATTAAACGTTTGGGAGTTGGATATTTTTATTGCTTATTCACCTAAAATTTTCGTACTAAATTAACTTTCTTTTACTTTATACTATACTATTAATAACTTTATACTATACTATATAATAACTATATACTATTAATAATGCGAGTAACTCTGTCAGTTTGTTTGTTACGCTTTCACGCCTAAAGCACTTAACCGATTTTGATGAAATTTAGTACATAACAGGGGTCGGTTAGACCTTGAGTAAGAACATAGGCTATGGTTGGTCGCAATAACCAACAATACGCACACGTGACTCTCATAGTACACAGGAATACTATAGAGAGTGGCCCTCAACTTGACGACCCAGTAATGTGCCTCTTCACGCTTCGCTTAAAGAACCCAGGGTTATATGTTGGAGGAAACACGTGCGCAGGCAGGGCGTTCCAAGCCACCATCGTTCGGCAGAGAAACGAACGTTTAAAACGCTTGGTTCTCGCGAAGACGGTTTCCACGGTATGATAGTGACATCTCTGCCCGGCACGCGTTGTTCGGTATCGGAAGGGAGCGGATGGGATCAGGTTAAGGAGTTCTTCAGAACACTCACCGTGGTAAATCCGGTAGAACGCGGCCAAAGAAGCGATTGTTCGGCGCTGAGCTCGCGGGTCAAGGCCTCCCATTACCTCCGGACAGTCTATAATGCGAATAGCGCATCGCTGCATAGCGTCGAGAGCCTCCAGCAAATACTTCGCGGAGCCGTCCCAGAGGTGAGATCAGTATTCGACGCAGGGTCTAATCTGCGTTTTGTACAGCAGACACCTCTGGTGCGGTGTAAAGAATCGCTGTACCTTGTTCAGTATTCCTAGTTTCTGCGAAGCTAGCCCAATACATCTCTCAATGTATTTTGTGTTATTGAGCTCTCGACGAACGTCTAAACCAAGGATGTCTAGATTGTCCTTCATTGGTAATATTGCATTCTGAAGAGTGGGTAGGGGAAGGAAAGGGAATTTTTTCGCTGTAAATGCACACGCCTGTGTTTTGTGGCAATTGACCAAGTTCTCGGCACCCCATTGGGAGATACTGTCGAGGTTATGGTCTAGATCAACCACGAGTCGTCGTCTCTCCTCCTTAATCTCAGATTGCCCCGCCGTTCGGACGAACCGAGTAACTCCCGTGCAATGTGCTGTCATCTGCATAGCAATGAATGTTCCCGAGGGATAGCATATCATTGATATGCAGAAGAAAGAGAGTTCGGACCCCTGTGGTACCCCGGCATTCACTTGCAAGAAGCGAGAAGCCTGGCCATCGCAGAGAACCCGCACTCGGCGCTCGTTTAAAAAGCTGGCAATCCAGCTGCACATTTGAGGAGGTAGACCATATGCCGAAGCTTGGAAAGGAGCGAAGCCTGCTACATGCCAGACCCTATCGAAAGCTTTGGCGATGTCCAGGCTAATAGCCAAGGACTTGCTGTACCTTTCCATAGCCCCACCCCATACATGCGTGACAAATGCCAGGAGGTTACCCGTTGATCGTTTTGGCCTGAAGCCATATTAAGTAAATTGTCCATTCTTTCTTCATTTTGTGATTTTTGTTGATTAAATAAAGATTTGATACTTTTTTTACTTGATTTTTAATTAATAATTTTTTATATAACAAAATCTTATAACTCCGCAAAGGTCCGTCACAAGAAAATATTATTTCAAATGTAAAATATGCTAACTCCAATTTTTGGTCATATAATAAATACAAATTAACAAAATAAAAAGAGAATAATAGAATAATATGTACAATTTAAATGTTAACCAGCTAAATTTTATTTATTGTTCTCCTTTGACTAATTTATTTTTAAATCGGTTTTTTGCTATTCCTCACAAATGTATAAACGGGAGTTAACAACTTAGAACATTTAGCCGACGATATGTTATTTCAACACAGAGTAATAAAGGGCTTCATAACATTTAGTGATTTTATGTTTTTCAGATATAGAAAAGGAGTGGCCATGATACAAAGCAATTTCCACACTGTATGCTCATGGGTACAGTTCAAAAATAAACAGGAATGGCGTTATGATATCTTTCTGAAAAAAGACCCAACACCTATCCGTTGTCCTGTCGCTGGGAAATTCAATTTTACCCAAAGAGGAGATGTGAGGTTTGAAACGAGAATATTAGGAGGTGTTACTCTCAGTCCACGTCCAAATTTGTACTGCAAATTGAATATTAGTGACTTTTCCGTATGTGATATTGACCAGAAAACTATACAAATAAAAGAAAACTATTGTCTATCTGTAGATTATTTGGGCAGGCCTGTTGATATCTACAGTGATCCAGATTATAGGATGAAATGTATAGGCTATTGGAAGGAAAATCTGAAGTCTTACTTGGTTACCTATGACGAGCTTGATCCATTCTCAAAGTATAGATGTTGGGTTTATCAACGAGCTGATCTGAACAGGTATGGTTTGTGAATTTAGACTGTTACTAGAGACTCTCAAAATAAGTTGTGTGTGTCATTCCACTTTAATCATTTAACTTATTTCCTCATCAATTGGGGTCGGCTTTAATAAACTGCGAACGAAGTGGCTGAACAGTAAAGCCACAGCCACCTACTCTACAACTCATTGGCAATATCGAAGTACTGTAGCGACGACCACTACGATTTTTTAGGGCTCCCAACTACCCTAGAGAATGCTACAGATGTTCGAATGGCAAACCGGGACTGACGACTAAAGGTCGATTCACACATATCAGTGAACCGTCAGTGATGCCTCAGTTCCGACTTCCGACACAGTTCAATATCAGTGCTAAATATTCTTTCATTCATTTTCTTTGAATGCATTCCCACATGTCAGATGATGACTGGATCATCATCACTGACATGTCGGGAGGTGTTATTCTGCATCCGTGTGTGAATTGACTTTTAACGAGCTCTCAGTGGCACGCTGGAGTCTCAGTCTCTTTAGAAATAGTAATAGTCACCCATCCTCAGGCCGGCCTGGCTAGTGTTTGCTTAACCTTAATCGGGTACCACGCAGACACGAGCCCCTCCTAATAAATTATCTTGTTTCCAGAGTATTAATGTCACAAGCACTAGGACCATACTGCGATTTGAAACAGGATGTTACATCATGGAATTATACGGAAGGGGCAGCAGTCGCTGTAGAAATGGAAGAATATGAACGTGAAAGGGACCAATGTCCCATGCATTTCGATGATGGCAGCGACCCTTGGAACACCAAAGAGAATTTTATTAAATTTTTCACTTTTTCCTTTTGGAACTCCGGAGCTTCTACATTCACAGCCAATACAATGATCTTAGTTGTAACAGCTCTAGTTACGTTATCACGTTAAGTATTGACTGATATGCATACAGAAATACTTGTAGTTAAAACTAAATATCCGTCCTTAAATAAGTGTCCGTCCATGGATGTTGACGGAGCTTAGGCAATGTCAAACGTTAGGTCACAAAGTGACAAATTATTGACTTATGAAACTACTAATTGTGCGCAAAACCCTATTTTTAGTTGTAACTTTTGTTGTTCATGGGAAACAGTGAACCTTTATATTAATGACTGAAAGTGGTTGGAATGGAAGTCTCAACTTATCTCGTACGAGTAGTAATTCAACTGGCTATTATTTAACCACTATCAGATGGTAAATCCACAATGAAGTTGAAATGGAGGGATAAAAGCCTCAAGTTATGAAAATAACAAAAAATTTTGTAGTCTAATCTGTTTCAATAATTTTAGCTATTAACGTCCGTCCAGTGTTAAGTATATTATTATTCTTATATTGATTCTGAACAATCAGACATATTCAAGAATCTCAATTTGTAACTTATGTGCCTTAACCATGTATTAGGTTTTAAAATGAGATTTGAAAGAAATCAGTGAAGTGTCAGTGATGCCTCAGTTCCGGCACAGTTCAGTATTATTGCAAAATATTCTTTCATACTTTTCACATGAACCCCCACATAACAGTGATGACTGAATCGTCACTGACGCTTGGCATCACTTATAAGTGTGAATCAACCATTACATAAAGATCAGATCCCAAAATGACACAAAGGATGCTGTTCTTTGTATTTCTCAGAATATCATTCTAATACTTTCGCTACGATATTATATTATTCTTATCTAGTATATTCTGGTGTAAAACTACAGAGAATGTCTTTTGGCTATTGTTAGGTGGTTGGACATCGGAATCATTAAGCATGGCTACTCCATGTAACAGTTATCATATTCTGTTTTTAGTACATTGTATGTATGTAGGTAGACATACTTGTGGCACAGATATTGTACTACGCCATACAAAGAAATGTGGCGTTTCTATACGGCAATTTCCCTAGCTACTCTTATTTACGTAAAATTCCCATTAGATATAGTGTAGACTAGCGGTCTTTTGAAGTAGCGTCTGAGTACATTGTGGTAGCTAATAGAGGGTAATTATTTGGCAGACGATAATTTACTACCTTCAAATTAACAAATAGGATATTTACCAGCAGTGCGAGCACGGCTTGTCGACATATTGTCGGTTGTTGTCATTTTCTGCGATATCATTGGTACAAACAGTTGGACCGACAATATGTCGACAAGCCGTGCTCGCACTGCTGGTGTTGACATTTCGTTGAGTTTCCAATATTTATGGCACTGTTTCAAGCGCCATGATCATGGAAGAACTGAATAAATCCCGTTAATAATAAGTGACCTTGACAGTTTAAATAACGATAAGTTTTTGTTCTCCAGTGGACTAGCCCCAATGGACTCCCAGTGCTTGTGGTAACTTATGTCTCGCAAATTCGCCGACGGTTATTCGGTCTTCCTTCCGAAGGAGTATCCGAGGCATGCCGGCAATTTAAAAATAAACCTAACGTCAAACGATTTATGTGGGTAGTACATTTTTGTATTGTTTATTAAGGGTGATCCAGTGGTGAGCCGGCGAACTAACAGTCTAAACCGTTGGGTCGGGTTGGTGATCTATAGAATAAAACTTTATTGTACACCAATACAACATAATTACATTATAAAATATCCAGGTTTGAAAATGTACAAATGGCGGCCTTAAAAACTGATTTCTTACAGAGAGTGTATCAAACAATATCAACTGCTCCATTGTATTTTGTATTTTGCACCGCAGACTTAGAAGTTCAAACACAACGAGCCAGTGAGCAACTCCGCCGGCTTTTAAGTCCTCTTTTTACCCGGTAAAAAAAAAAGGTTCTCAATTCGACTGTTTTTTTAGTTCCTCGTATCTTTTGACTGGGTGAACCAATTTTGTTTTCTTTTTTAAATTAAAAGCTGCTGCTTCCGTCATCCCATTTCAATTTGGTCCCATTCCGGTAATTTCTAGTCTCTTTTTGTATCAACGTTTGACGTGTTCAAGTGCTTTATTGGCGGCTTATACTATAAGCTCGCATGTTCGTTAGCGCGCCAACGGTTTTGTACGCCAATGGATCACCGCCTTTATGTATTCTATTATGTGTAAGAATAAAAGTTGTGTAATATCTTTTCATTGTTCCGCACAGATTTATTATTAAGACACTTTTTGTGACTTATTAAAGCAATCATGTATGTGTAAATGATAAGATGTAACAAATGTGTATCTATTAAGTATTTCGTTTTAAGTATGTTCAATGTTTTAGATGTGTCTATGATACAAGTGATTTAGTATAATATTATTATGTCATGCTATTAGTTAACATTAAATTTGTGTAACTGTTCTTTAAAGAGGCATGCCTCATAGCATTCCAATTATTTTGTTTTTTTTTTGTAAAACAGAAACTATATCCGTCCAACTTTACATTTATACAGCCATTTTTTTTTACATAAACATATTTAATAAAAATGTATTAAGAACTGATATTATATTGTTTAATTTTGTTAAATTAAGTACCTAATTAAAGTTACATGTTTGATATCTATACTAAGATTTGAGTGTTTGCTTGGTTCAATTGAACAGGTTCTGTAACTAATGAGCCGATGTAAGTAATTCTTCCACTAATATGTAGCTACTAGCTACAGCAGTCTCGAGTAACATAGGTTTATTTTTAACCTCGTAATGTGAATTCCGTGGGAATTGGGAAAACTAAATCCGCGTGATTTAAGTTTCTACTATCGTATTGTATAGTTAAAATAGCAAGCAGGATAGAAATGTCTTCTACAAATAACGAGTCCGAGATGCCCAAGACTAATTGGCTGTACCATAGCAGCTAGCACATAAGATTTTGTTGCCTTTCATCAACATTTCATAGCAAGGCAACGGGTTTTAATTTTTTTTTCAAAACTACAATATACTTAGCTGCTACTTTTTATTAAATTCATTTGGCCATTTTGGACTGGAATAGGGGGCAAGCCTATTGCCGTCACCGGACACATTTATAATGGGTCATTATAAATGTGCCCGGTGAGGGTAATAGGCTTGTCCCCTATTTATTAGATGGGATTAAAAATACTGACATATTGTGGGTGTGTAATGCACCTCTGCCTACTATATAATATAGGCGTAATATGTGTGTGTATGCAATCACTGTTAATGGAATGGAGGAAGGGAAATCTATGGGTCAAGTAAAGAAGTTAGGTCAGACTTAAAATTATATTTATAATTTACAACTTACATAAAATATTATTAAGAGAACTCCAACATCATTCATCAAAATTTTGCTGTTATGCAACAGAGGTTTTTTAAATTATCAATTTTTTAATATCCTGTCATTACATAAAAATCAATAACAGAAATGAAGGGGCATTTCACATGAATGGAACATTTTTTGCAACTGTTATTTCTACATTTTCTAAAGTAAATTTCAAGTAAAAAGTTTACAGGGTATTCATCTACTATTTTACTTAGTCCAAGACACTTTAGGAATATCAAAGTGCTCTGTTAAACTGTCCAGATGTTGATTGAACTTCTCTACACGCTGCTTATGAGTCATCTCAGCTTTCTGTTGTATTCTTTGCTTTTGCTGAAACAAGTATCAGAATATATATTATGCATGTAATATTAAATCAAGATATAATAAAGATTGTCAAGGTAATATTACCAAGTAATACTAAGGTAATAGGTGTTTTAGAATGAGATTTGGGATTAGATTTGTTACACAATCATGTGTAAACCGTTGAACAGGCTTTGAAAAATATTAGCACATAAATGAACCATTTACATGATTCATACCTAGAATACTTTATTGCAGTAATGTAGAAAACAATCTCAGTCTAAAACCTAACGCACTGTATCAACTATTCAACGAAATATCTAGGGATTGTCATAAACTTGAATGAAAACAATGAAAACATCCATGGAGAACATACCATTTTCTCTTGCATCTTTTGAAATGCCATTTCAGCTTTCGTCTTCTTATCGGCATTTGAGTAACTAGATTGAGTTACTTGCTGTTGTACTTCCTTTTCTATTAATTTCTCCGTTTCTTTGTTAGCTTTCTTCTTCGATTTCTTTTTGATTCCAGAAGTATTCTTGATTTTTAGTTGAGATCTATTTACACATGCGTATTCGTCTTCTTCCATTATTGTTTGTAATTTCTTTACTGTAGAACTAAGTCACAGATTTACTTTATTTTCTTATATATTAATTTGAATATATTTTTATGGAGGAGAATATATTTTTAAGAAACAAACAAAACAACACGATGGGAAGGCAAGAAATACTTGTCAAATACTTGTTTTGACTTTTGAAGTTTTGACGTAAACTCGGACATTTATTTTTTGACCAGTAATAGAAAGGCTAAGGTTTTTAACCATACTTCCTCAACATTGACAAACTTTATTAGGTAAAATCTTTTTGTTCGAAACATTGAACTTTGAACATTGAATTGGAGAGGAGTGTTGCTTCTTGACCAATGAAAAGCAAAAAAAAATAACACCAAACAAATACAAAGATTTTCGTGGCATTAGACTTATGCAATAATTAGGCAATGATATCACAAACATATTAAACATGTCTCTGGCATCATAAGTATCTAAAAGGATGAATTATATCGGGGATGCATAAATGCATCACCTACACTCTAGACATGAATCACGGATTTCCACTTACTATGATCTAGCTAGAGTTAGACGTACTATTTGACTACATGGATTCTAGTCTCGTACAGCCTACCTTTTCGTTAACGTTTCAAATTTAAAAATCCTCGCCAAGTGCGATTTAAGTAATTTTTTTGTTATAGAGGCGATACAAATACATCATCTGTGAAAATTTCAACTTTCTAACTATCACGGTTCATGAGATACAGCTCAAGACAGAAGGACGGACGGACAGCGAAGTCTCAGTAATAAGGTTCCCGCTTTACCATTTGGGTACGGAACCCTAAAACAATATTTATTTTATGTCTTTCTATTTGTTTCAGCTAATCTCTGGAACGGCTGTGCCGATTTTAACGTTCATCTCGGGGATGTGTTCCCACGCGAATCGGGAACCATTTATAAACATTTTCAAGCGGCCGAAGCCGCGGGTTTCCGCTTGTTATCTTTAAAAATGTCATTAACGTCACGTTTGTTGTATTGGAGCCCCCTTATATTTATTTTATTCTGTTTTTTAGTATTTCTTGCTAAAGAGGGATCATAAAGAAATCATCACGGACGGATGGGCAGCGGAGCCTTAGTAATTATCATCATCATCATCTCAGCCCCTTTGACGCCCACTGCCGGGCATAGGCCTCCCCCAAGAAGGGAGGAATTTAACGCTGGCCAGATGGGTATAGGGTTTTTGTGTCGAGTTTTTCCTTCTCTAAACATATTATACCGTTGAATGCCATTTTTTTTACTAAATTCGATGACATGGTTCCTAAGAACAGATGTCCGTCTTATAGTTTCAGACCAGTCCCACACTGACCCATTTGAATGTTACACCAAAAAAACTTGTATACTTTCCGTTTCGTCAGACGGATTTCAAAATTATTAAAAGACTAACCCAGTTATGTGATGCTATCAAAGTAGAACTGTTTCTGTAATGCCCGTAGGTTTAGGATTTTATACTAGGATTGATTGGAACTATCGTATATTACGATAGTTCCAATCAATCCTAGTATAAAATTACTGTAGGTATTTAGGTATGTACACTCCTATGAGACACCCTGTCTGCATGAACGCGGCGACGCGGAGCTTTAGCTGATTTAAGTACACATTAACTCACGAGGGTGGCAGGTTGACTGGTAGCAAATATCATAAATAAATAAGTGATTGTTCGCGACAAAAGAGCGGGAATGAATGGCGTTTCTTAGCGTTATCGGACCAGCGCACGCGCTCTGCCCGCCGACGCGTACGGCCTAGAGATTAGTTCGATTTCGCGGCACGTGGCGCCACGTGCGACCTGACTACCCACCAAATAAGATTAACGGATTTGCACACTACAGATTGCACATGAATGAGCAGGAAGTGTAAAGTGAAACTCCGGTAATGAGAACGCTTTGTGGGAGGACTAGTGTAATGAGATAGGAAATAAAATTGTTATTGTATTATTAGATACTTTTTAGGGTCAGTTATTGGAAATCAAGAGGGTTTCTTACTCGTAGCACACTCGTAGCACACTCGTAGCAACTACTTAGGTATAAGATTTCGATTACCGGTCACCACTACTTGACCCACTCGTAACACAAGAACTTTTCTTTTACAATTATTACTACTAGCCCTACTAGGTAGTACCTACCTATTACTTACCTTCAGCTTCGCACGTTTCGGTGGTAAAAAGCTGCTGGGATGGGTCCTACTACTAAGGGAAAGGGTAACTACTAGTGGTCCCCTAATGGTCGAACAGTAGACCTCGCGAAAATTAAAAACATTTTTTGAACGTTATTTGACCTTATTTACCCCATTTTCCCCCCAATCCAAAAAAGCTCACGACGAAAAAAATGTATAAAGTCAAGGAACACTTGTGCCAAGTTTCGTGAAGATCGGATAAAAAACTGTGGCTGCTAGCCCGGAACACACATACAGAGAGACAGACGGACGAAAGCAAAATTGTCCAACCTCGAAATATAGACGCTTCGCTCGCTCGGTCGGTTAACTAAGTTCTCCTACCTGAAATGCAGAAATGATATATAGTCTTATTAAGCTTCTTTTTTAGAAGCGTGCTTACCTACTTAAGATGTTCTGAAGATTAGATTAGATTTGTAATACCTATTTCATTAAGTGTGTTGAGTCTTGAATACACTTCTGTAATACATAAGTATACCTACGACTACGCGCCATAGTTGGTAGGTAGATTAGGTACTCCCCAAAGCAGCTAAATACATTCCTAGGCTTCCAATATTATTACGTAGTACGAGTTATCTACAATGTAAAGTTCCGAATTTAGAGTTGAGTTCTAACTACGGTTTGAAAGTCAAGTGTATTTTGCACGCTATCTAACAGAAGCTGGTATTTAGCGCAAACTATAGCAGGTACTTCAAGACATTTCAAGAATTCGTGTTTACGAGAGTCACAGTTTTGTAAAATATTTTTTATATTACTTGTGTAACAGCATAAGTAAGTATCTACATCCCAACCATAGTAAGGTACCTAAGTGATCACCGTTTTTTTATTATGGTTGGCGACTGAGATCTGGTGATTGAGATCCAGATATTATTCCCAAATTCCAGCGGAGGGGAAGAGGTATATAGAATATAGAATATATCTAAGGATAAGAGAAAATTGAATGAGAAGAATGGAAAGTGGGTCCAGAAAACTCTCATATACCATGACACCATGACACATCGCATAAGTTTTGGTTAAGGTAGGTAGAACCGAGCCCATAAGAAAAAGAGGTATGGTTGGTATTTATTCTAGCATAGAAATACCTACCTACCTAATGTCCGGCTAATATACTATTATATATTATGTTCCATAGCACTGGTGAGAGATGCTATCAAAGAAGAGAAGCTCCACATGTAAGTGCATAGATAAAACCACGTCAAACATTGACACAAAAATCTACATCAATATACCGGAATGAGACCAAATAATGAAAAATGAAAAATGAAAAAGAAGCTTTCAATAAAGAAATTCAAAATCGGTTCAAAGATTTGAGACTCAATTTGGTCCCATTCCAACAAGTATTAAGTTCCAGTTCGGTAGTTTCAAGTCGGATGCTGTGTAAATTTTTGACGTGTATTTTGTTTTATACGAAGGTCACAGACAACATTGACCCAAATGGTATATCTTGACATTCAAGCAAAGCTATGTCACTAGTATACTTTTATCTATGGCTACGTCGGCAGCGACTTCCAATGCCACGTGCGCGGATCTCCGCGATAAGGGTCGCCTCCCTCACTTGAGTATGCTTATCAGGACTCACCGATCTTCGCTATTAGCCTTGACATGGAAAGTTAACCAAACTTCCATCTTACTATCAAATATTATGCTATATGGTAAACACGAAGGCAGGCTGGTCAGGAATAGCCGTAAGTATCCTAAATATTGAAAAGACCTAGGTCATAGACGGAACATGTAGAATAAACACGTGAAGCCAAATGACACTTTCAATGTGTGCGTGTGACTCCGATTTCCGTGTACCGATACCACTAACGGCGTGTGCGTAATGTTGCCAGCAAATGAAAAAATCTCCTAAAAATCTCTATATAGTGGACATATAGAAAATTAATATTTGTTTTAGTAAATGTTATCTGCAATTATTTTGTCATTTACACAAATGATTATTATGATAAGTGCCTAAAATGGGGAAGTGTTAAAATAAATAACAACGTGATAAACACTGAGTAAACACACTTTAATTACTAGCTTTCAAAAAATTTCTCATCATTAAAATAATCCTTTTTAAGATGAATGAACAAAGCTTCATTCCAGTGTAAGTACAAAGTACAGTCAACAACAAAAGTTGATTAGCACAAAAATATTTATTATTCTTTTTTACATCCCAATGCATGTGCCACAGCAATGTACAAGTAATTTTAGAATCCCCAAGGACAAAGTTAATATATTTCGTGTTTCGTTTATGATTTTGTGATCGGTTTAACAGCTATTAGTGATCAACAGATAAGAATTATTGGTTAAGCTACTTTTGTCGTTGACTATACATGAAGTAGATATCAATAGTCGTTAGGTTAAGACTGAGGCCTTCGTAGTGTTAGACTGAAATTAAACTACTGACACAGTAACATAAATATATTGGATCAGAACACAGGCTGGGAGGTCAGACGGCGGTCAATTCCAAGATTGCCGAAATAACCAAGCCACGTATTAAGTAGATCCCGGACACAGATGTGATCGGGAGTTCGGGACTAACGCACGAATGATGATGATGATGATTAGAAACATTGAGGTTGTCAACATTGATGACACTGATTTTTTTTTACTCAGTACTTTATAAATTCCCATAAATACTGCTAAATATTTTGTGGAAATGATGAAAAAATTATGGCAACTCTGTATGATATGGCGGAGGTTTTGTGTTCCTAGTTTGTGCAACTAGAATATTTAGAAAAATGTTATGAAATCTAATAAGAAATAGTTAATTACTCATGAAACGATAATCCAGCATTCTTTCTATGAATAATAAGTGTTTTTACACCTTTTCACCACACAATACGGCATATTTATAATATTTTGTTCAACCGTGATCGCACGTGCGTACACACTCGCTGCTCACAAAGGAGTGCGAGCGGAATGGTATCCCATTGCTATATAGTATCCCTTTTGGCGGCTTCACTCGCTAGTTCTATTCGTTCCGTCTATGTTATTCTTTTAGTCTGAGACCTAGGTATGCTAGTTTTCCATGGGAGAAGTTCAGGTTACCAAATCTTATAGCATGATAAATACTTATAATTCTCGTTGACAAGAAAATTCGAGGAGTTTTGTTCTAAATATCTTCAATTTAATGACTCCGAATGAGACACAATAGGATTTTAAGTTCCTCCTGGATTAGAGCTTGACACCTTTATTGCATCGATCGCGTGCCCCCAGCACAATAAAAAAGGGCGCACATCGGTGAATTTTACACAAAAATAAAAAAAAAATACACTAGAAAGAAACTACCAAAGTAGGCACCAGTACTACTACCTACTACTGTGCTACTACCATGAATACTTCGATTTACCTAAGTGGCAAAGTAATGTTCTAGACTTATACAAACTAAAAAAGGGGTTCTAGTTGAGCGTATGTACAGTTCACGAGGGATAAGTGGAGTTTGCATTTGTGTAAGTGCAGTGTACGTGAACGTATTTGTGACCTCTTTTACACACATCTACAAAAAGTGTTTTTACTTTAATTTTCGTGGTCACTCACTCAAATGCAAAACTCCGCTTATCCCTCGCGAACTGTACCTACTTGACTTTACAATTGTCACATTAACGTATCTCGTGCGAAATCCATGGGCTTACGTCATATACGCAACAAATACACAAATCCAAACAAATATTGAAGTGAAGGCTATAGAGAACAATGCTGGTAACTAATAGACATTAATACAGCATTAGCTTCGGGCTGCGACACACGCTAGTGACGCCTTGTTTGCCAAACTGCCCTAATCCACTATTTGTAGAATAGGGTAACCACGATTTATGTTGGGATATCTCAAACTATATATATACTACGATACGATATATATATATACGAGTATATTATTCTTCTTCTCGTGTCGATGCACTCCACTATAATTTTTGGTCGTGTAATATTATCTGCGACGAGAATCACATTTGGCCTTGCCTCGTACTTGTTTCGTCTTCTAAAGTACATGACTCTGGGCAACCCGGACACGCACGACATCATGTGGCTCATGGTATGTGGTGACCAGCCACATTCATACTGGTTCTCGCTAGAGTCAATGTATCCCCACCTGCACAGATATTTCGATATGCCAACCTAGATACGCAGCTAAGTACTCGTATATTTGTAATGGCTTGCTTTTTTTTGTAACCCATAAAACCCTAGCCTAACGTAACGCAACCTAGTCAATGCACTTGACATGCCATCTATCATCTAACGCCTGGACGCGCGTGAACGTTTAGCGTTTGACCAATTTTAAATAAGACCTTTTAAACTCGTAGCTCAAAGTGAATTTTTTGCTGTTATTGGATATACAGACAGCTTCATAACCCCCTTGGTTTTCCCCGTGGACATCTTACAAACTTCTTTCTCGGTGGCGAACGACCTGCATTATCTACTCGTAATACTCATAGTACAAGCTCTGCTCAGTTTTAGTCGTTATGTTTAATCGTCCTAACATAAAAAAATAATTTCATTACTAATTATAGAATTTGGTTTTAGTGTTGCATCCATCGACACCCGGTCAATATAGTCACCCTATTTTGTCGCAAAACGCCGCTTTGACTTTTGAGAGGAAATCCTTTTCCCACGAGCTTTATTCAAACATATGTAAAGCGTATGATGGATGACGCGCAGACCGCCCCTAAGCGGGGGTTAGCCGTTTAAATCACAATCGGCGCCCCTAATACAATTTTTCCTTGGTCACTGAATGTTTAAATAAAAATTTAGTTTGTAATTTATACTAGGCGGAGTTCAGTGAAAGAGTTTGAACGGCACACGTCAAATTGATAGCTCTTTTTATTATAACTAACCCAGGAGTATACTGTTACATTTTTACCACTTCCCATACGTTTTGTCAGATGAAAATTAGCGGATAAAGTAATCAAACAATCGAGTCCTCTTTAATGGGAGTTAAGAAACTCATATCGCTGTTTTGTCATGAGTTTGGGAAATATGTCTTGAAAACAATGGAATATGTGAAGTAAAAATGTCGAGTTTGCTCGCACTTGGGGGCGAACGTGTTAAAGTTTTCCCATTACGCGAGTCGCAGACATTAGCAGCCCTCTTGGGTTCATTAAAATTTGTCAGCTTGTCGTATACGAGTAACTTCTAAATGGATGTAGAAACTTTTATAAGTGAAACTCGGCTGACGTAATAAGTTTGTCGGATTTCGTGCTGGCATTTTTTCGACGCCATCAATTTCTCAGCCCGTCAAGAAGATTATTCGCACTCACATTGCGGAAAAAAGAGTAATTTAAGTTTGCCAGAAGAGTCGTTGCTTTGGAGTTATGATCTTTGTTTGAAAGTTAGATTGATTTATGGAATCCTCATTGTCTTGTGCAGATCCGCTTTGTGCTGTTTGCAAAGTGAAGTCTTTGAATTTTTTTTAAATTTCAATCGGTTTACAACCTACAATTGGACAAAGATTAGCCCTTCTTTTCAAAGGATACTTACCTACAAAGGAGGAAATTAAGGTTGTTACAGATTCACATTTATTGGCTATAATAAACCTATTTGTATCCTGCTATTAGCAGGACTGCTATACGAATTTGTTGCAACGAAGCCTCTGTCCTACCTAGGTACCATACCTACCTAATATTACTCCAATTAGCTTAGCCTTTCTGTGAAACCGCAAGAAATTCTGTTCAGTAATTTCGGAGATTATCGTGCACATACTGACAAACAGACACACGATTCCTACTGTATTATTTTAATAAAGATGTGGTCTCATATCACAAAAGCTAAATTAAACTGTAAGCGCCTGACGTTTGATACTGCGCAATCACTGTGTCGCGCGCCGCGTGAACTCCTATTGTTCTCTATAACTTTTTGAGGGGTCATACAGACCCTATAGGGATGAGGGTGACGTTAATAGTTAACTTTAACAGATGTAATTGTGAATGTATGAACGGAATGGGACAAGTGGAAAGAATGCTATTGTAATTAACACTATGGGAGTCCGCTATTAAAATGATACCTTTTATTTTGGACATACCGCAATCGTTTGTTTATTTATATTGAATTATAAAGGATATAGCGATGGAAAGAGACCGGACGGTATGACGTTGCTACCGTGGAAGATGGGAAGGCCTTTGGTGTGGGACGCTACATGCGTTGACACCTTAGCACTTTCACACCTTCCAAGCACATCCGGATGTACTGGCACTGCTGCTGCATCGGCTGAACGCCTCAAACGGCGTAAATATACTAAACTAGCAGGTGATTACATATTTGAGCCGTTTGGGGTTGAGAACTGGGGTCATGGGGTCCAAGTGCTCGCCGCCTTTATAGAGACATTGCTAAACGCTTAATCAATGCTTCTAAGGACCAGAAGGCTGGCTATTTTCTAGCCCAAAGAACAAGTATCGCCATCCAACGTGGCAACACAGCCAGCATTCTGGGAACCTTCCCAGTCGGCAATGACGCGGAGGATTTTTTAAACGATATTTTGTAATGTAAATATTTTTAGTATATAATTATGTATATTGTAATTCTTATTGTAAATAAATATTTTTAATCCATTATAAAGTTTTGTGACTGTGTATGTGTGTATACACATATGTTACGGCTAATACCCGAAGTGCGGCTGCACCTAGTTTTAGCCGGTTAGAACTAGGTGTAGCCACTTACTCTTGGTTAAACCTAGTACGAGCCGATTGTTTTCGGGTAAAACTAGGTCTAGCCTTCATCATGCCGGCTACAACTAGGTCCAGTTGTCACTTTCACCTGGGAGAAATCTCTTTTTTACCTGCTGTGATTCTGTACCTACCTACTATTTCTAACATCTATTGTACCCATATTTGCAACGATTGAATAAATTGATATTTAAATTGTCTATTGCTACTTTCGAACGGGGCTTTTGAGGGTCGGTTTATAAAAAAGTTCCCGAAACGTGCATTAATATCTGATAATAATAAAATGCACAGTTTATCTACATCACAACCCATTGAAACTCTTCAAATGGCGTGCCCTATCTACTGCACTTTGAAGTACTAGCCAGGAAGTTTAAATTAGCAGCGCCTGCGCATCCATTGTTAAACGAACATGCTCTACGTATGTTCACTCGTTGTAGAGACGCGGTCGCCGACTGTCAGAATGATAATATAATCATATAGATTTATTTTCAAATCTATATAATAGGTATGTATATATAGTAGTATTATTTGTAGTTGTAATGGTGTAATGTAAGAATTCAAGAACATGATCTAAAATTACATTAGTTATACGCGCTCTCCGAGGCACGGAGGGGTCTCAATCTATATATAGAAATGGGGAATGTGCCCCCCCGCCTTAGCTCTCGAGAACTGATTATGCTACAATGATGGTTGACCCCTCTATGGATAGCCCTCGATCTGGAGGCAAGCCAAAAAAATTGAAAATTTTACCTAGCCCTAAGGGGACAAAAGTTATAGGCCAAAACCTATAGAGTGGTGCGGCGCGAAGCACCGCGCTAGACACAGTACTAGTGAGTTTAGAAGTAGTCACCCATCCTCAGACCGCCCTGGCTTATTAGGACAGTAATATTTTTTCTTGCTTTCCGGTTTTGCAAAAAGCCCACAAGCTGGAGTAGGTACTAGGTAGTCTATTTACAAGAAAATGCTATATTTATATTACTACAAGCTGTCCCGGCGAGCTTCGTACCGCATCAATTTTTCTAATGTTCCGCACAACTTCTTTTTTCTTCCATAAGATCCTTCTCCTGGTAATTACGAACACAACAAAAAAAGAATTAGCGAAATCGGTCCAGCCGTTCACGCGTGATGTCGATCGTGACCAAGGGAAATAGGGATTCATTTTTATATATAGAGAAGATCTCGAAGTTCAGCCGAATCGCAGTTAGACTGGAAAGCCGACCCCAACTGAGTTGGGAAAAGGCTCGGTGAATGATGATATAGAGAAGATGTATCTAGCATTTGTGTACTTCTCATTAATTGCCTATTATAAATAGAATATTAACATAAACGTTCATAATTCACCGATGTGACAGTTACACAATTAATAGCTTTTAAAAAAGGTTATCACATCAAATGTTTTCGTTTAATTAGCTACAGATGCAAAGATATAAGTAGTTAAATATAACTTACGTTGTAATTATAGATACAAAAAGATAGAAGTCTTAAATAAGTATGTAACAAAATACCTACTAAGTAGTTTAGATAGGTACCTATATTGTGTGCATAAGGTTCAAGATGATTAAGGTTCAAGCTATCTAGACGCTCAAGCCAGCAGCATGAACATTATGGCATCAGAAGAATTTGTCGATAACCAATGATATCGCAGAAAATGTGACCTATCACGTCATCGACATTTTCTGCACATTTCATTTTCAACACATTTTTTGAAATATCCTGCCGTATCATTGGTTATCGACAAACTCTTCATACCGCAACTCTTCATGCTTGCTCTGCTGCAAATGATATGATAATATATGGTGATACAGCGGTGAATTGACGTCACTAGAACGTTGTTTACGTAAACAATTTGGATCGTTTTCTTAGAGAGAGGTGATTGACTCCGTTGTTTACATTGTCATAGAAAATGTAAAAGATGTGATGAACACTGTGTTACGATCACTTCTAGATACAACTTTCCTAACAAACCAAAGCTCGGCTTTTTTAAAAAACTAGTTTACCAAAGTAGTCACAGAATATTAGGTATAGGGTAAAAGCGGGATAGATGCCCTACTTTTTGAAATTGCCTCCTAATTCTAAAAATATTACTTTTTTATAAACAATTTGTATGAATGTACCTGGTGTAATTATATATCGTTGGCTAAATGTTCTAAGTTGTTAACTCCCGTTTATACATTTGTGAGTAATAGCAAAAAATCGATTTAAAAATAAATTAGTCAAAGGAGAACAATAAATGAAATCCAGCTGGTTAATATTTAAATTGGACATATTATTCTATTATTCTTTTTTTTATTTTGTTAGTTTGTATTTATTATATGACCAAAAATTGGAGTTAGCATATTTTAAATTTGAAATAATATTTTCTTGTGACGGACCTTTGCGGAGTTATAAGATTTTATAATATAAACTATTGTAACGCCATCTCGTAGCGAGTAATAAGACTACCAAACTCGGCGCCATCTAGTAGCAAATCGCAGTACTACTACGTAACGTCTTTCGGGAATGTTCTGTCAAGGTACTTCTATGTAACGTGTTATCTAGAAGCATCTCGAAGGTGTGGAATGTTCGCGATATTTCTTCCATGAAAATTCCAGAGTAATCTAGAGTAATGACCGCACTATAAAGGCGGAGCACTTCGGTGGCGGAGCATCAGTATTTCCAGAGCGATAATACGAGTTATACCTGCGAGTTCAAGTGCGATTAAAAGTGTTTAGTGAAGCTTTATAGTGAAGTGTAAATTAGTGGTGTAATAAATAAAGTGTTTTGTGGTAGTTTGATCGGCATTTTCCATTCCGTAGAACCCCGGCTCGTAACAATTGGTGTCAGAAGTGGGATTTGGACAATGCCGGTGTTACCGAAAGAAGACACAGAGGGCGTCCGTACCAGGGGTCAGCGCCAGCAGGAGTTGGACAGCAGGCGCTTCGGAGGTAATACGCCGGAGAGGTTGGGTGGTCAGGAGCAGCCAACGGTGGAAGCAGGCCCGCCCACGGTATCTCCAGCGCCAGCACCTCCAGACTTTGCTGCGCTGATGGTGATGCTACAGGAGCAAGCCCGTCGCCAGGAGGAGCAGGCCCGCCACCAGGAGGAGCAAGCTCGTCGCCAGGAGGAGCAGGCCCGCCACCAGGAGGAGCAAGCCCGCCGGTTGGAAGAACAGCTGCTGCGGGATAAGGAGGAGCAGGCACGCCGCCAGGAGGAGCAGGCACGCCGCCAGGAGGAGCAGGCACGCCGCCAGGAGGAGAAGGCCCGCCGGTTGGAAGAACAGCTACTGCGTGACAAGGAGGAGCAGGCACGCCGCCAGGAGGAGCAGGCACGCCGCCAGGAGGAGCAGGCCCGCCGGTTGGAAGAACAGCTGCTGCGTGACAAGGAGGAGCAGGCACGCCGCCAGGAGGAACAGACGCTCCTCATGAAAGATCTTCGAGCGACTTTTGGCAAGGAGATGAATGTGATGAAGGATCAAGTTCATCATGTTGAGAACCGCATCACGGAAGCCGAAACTCGGATTGAAGATGTAAAAAACCAGATTACAGATGTGAGGAAAGAGCTGGGAAATCTGAAAGCTGGAGATGGGATTGCGACTTCCTTACCTGCCGTACCTTCAGCGCGTGGATTTAAAGTACCGCCATTCGATGGGACATCTTCATGGTCAGCCTATAAAAAGCAGTTTGAAGCCGTTAAGAAGGCAAACGGGTGGAGCAAAGCCCAGGCCATGACTGCGCTTACATTGGGTTTGCGAGACAAGGCGTTAACCATCCTAGAACCTCTCGGAGACGATGTTTCCTACGAGCAGCTACTAGAAGCCTTGGAAACCAGATACGGTGACGCTCACCTGGAACACGTGTATCGTGCGCAGCTGAAGGATCGTGTCCAGCGCTCTGGTGAAAACTTGCAACAGTGGGCCCTGGAAGTTGAGAAGCTGGTACGGAAGGCATACCAGTCGGTACCTGCGCTCATCGATGGGAATCTGGTGCAAGTATTCATCGACGGCATCCACGACCTGGAAGTCAGGGCCGCTGTCAGACTCGGGCACCATGAGACTCTCAAAGACGCCTTGGCTCATGCTTTGGAGGTCGAAGCCGTACGGAAGGATCATCGATCTCACCGTGTCAGGGAAGTTGTAGCATCACCGGCTCGCGACCGTTTCACGAGGTATAGCCCTAGGTGCTACACATGTGGTGAGAGGGGCCACCTTCGATCCAGTTGCCCAAAGCGGACTGCTGAAAGAGAAGAAAGTCGTTCCCAAGAGGATAGGGTGGCTAATGTCACCGCCCAGCAACAGGAGGGAAACGAATAAATGCCAGGACTGCGGGGCGGGTGCTGGCTGATTTTAGAAGAGCCCCAAGGGTTTCGATCTCACAAACCCAGGATGGGAACAGCCTGATCATCAAGGGCGAGGTAAATGGAACACCATGCAAGCTGACAATAGATACTGGAGCATCTCGCACGGTTGTCAGTTCCCGACTTGCAAATCGGTTCCTTGGGGACTCTGCAAACCGTGACCGCATCAACTTGGTAACGGCCACGGGTCAGCGCATACCCGTCCGAGGAGAGAAAGAGATGCAGTTAAAGTTGGGCAATGGAATTTACCTGCATAATGTCATCGTGGCTGACATAATGGACGACTGCATACTGGGCTTAGACTTTATGAGGAAGAACTCTTGTGAGATCGACGTCAAGCAAGGAGCGATGAAATGTGGTCAAGAGGAACTTTTCATGGAAGGAGCGTTATCAGGAAAAGTGTACAGCTTGAAGAAGGTCGTGCTTCCTGCCAGATCAGAAACGACTGTACCAGTTAGTCTCCCTCAGAATTCTGGGCGAACACATCGATGTGTACTCATAGAAGGGATATACAATGAACTTCCATGGAAAATGGCCCGAACGTACACGTACCACTGAGGCTTCATTGGCTCTTACCAGATAAGAGCCAATGAAGCCTCAGTGGTACGTGTGCTGAACCTTAGTGATAAGGAACACGTGATAGAAAAGAGCACATTGATTGGCACTTGCGAAGAAGTAGATTGGATGCGCCGATGCCAAGAGTTGAGTACTGGGAACATCGTCAACAAGGACGCTAGAAACAACGTGTTGACACTTTTAGAAGACTGTCGTAACATCTTAACGAAGAATGAAATGGACAAGGCTAAGAAGATGTTACTCAAGTACGCCGATATTTTCTCTTCGAGTGATGCTGACATTGGGAAGACTGGATTGGTTCAGCATAGAATCAATACAGGAAATGAGGCACCCATCCGTCAGCGACCAAGGAGACTGCCAGTAGCACGAGAAAAGGAAGTTGAGACCATGATTGAAGGAATGGTAAAAGATGGTGTGATAGAACCATCGTCAAGTCCATGGTGCTCACCTGTAGTGCTGGTGAGGAAGAAAGATGGCAGTATGCGGTTTTGTGTCGACTATCGTCGTCTGAACGACGTTACGAAAAAGGACAGCTACCCTTTACCAAGGATCGATGACACGTTGGACATGCTGACAGGGGTGAAGTGGTTTAGCACGCTAGACCTGAAAAGTGGCTACTGGCAAGTTGAAATCGATCCGAAGGATAAAGAGAAGACTGCATTTTCCACAGGAAAGGGTTTGTGGCAGTTTAAAGTTATGCCATTTGGTTTATGCAACGCCCCGGCTACTTTTGAAAGATTAATGGAAATTGTACTCGCCGGATTGACTGGGGACGCCTGTCTTGTCTATCTAGATGACATTATCATCGTGGGCCGTACGTTAGAAGAGCATCTTCAAAACCTGGAACGCGTGCTTGTAAAGATCCGAAGCGCGAACCTGAAGCTCAGCCCGCAGAAGTGCTCATTCCTCAAACGGCAAGTAAGCTTCCTAGGCTACGTAGTGTCTGAAGATGGTATCCGCACGGATCCAGAGAAAATCATCGCCGTCAAGGATTGGCCGGTTCCAAAGGATAAGACGCAGGTCAGAGCATTTTTGGGTTTGTGCTCATACTACCGGCGATTCGTCCAGAACTTTGCGGATATTGCCAAGCCCTTACACAAGCTCACGGAGGAGAAGCGACAATTCTGCTGGGACGGAAGCTGCGGCATCGCATTCCAGGAGCTAAAGAATCGTCTGTGCAATACACCTATTTTGGGTTATCCTTATGCGGAAAATGAATTTATAGTTGACACAGACGCAAGTGATATCGGACTCGGAGGTGTGTTATCTCAAAGGAAAGGAGATCGAGAGGTCGTTATAGCCTACTTCAGCAAATCCTTATCGAAACCTGAAAGGAATTATTGCGTCACGAGGAGAGAATTACTCGCCGTGGTGAAGACATTGCAGCATTTCAGCAAATATTTACTAGGGCGAAAATTCCTTATACGTACCGACCATGCTGCATTGAAGTGGCTATTACAATTTAAGAATCCAGAAGGACAAGTCGCCAGATGGATTGAGCTATTACAGGAATATGACTTTGTAATCGAACATCGCAGTGGGAGATCCCATGGCAACGCAGACGCATTGTCAAGAAGACCTTGCCCTGAAGACTGTAAGCACTGTGCCAAACAGGAGATAAAGGAAGCCATACCTGTGAAGATGCTTAAAACGGATCTGAGCGACGAATGGAAAGAAAGCCTACAACATGCTCAACAGGACGACGCAGACATCAAGCCAATATTTGAGTGGATTAAAGCAAGTGCTCCTAAACCCACGTCGCTTCAATGAGTTCAATCACAAAAAGTTATTGGGCGCAATGGGACAGTTTAGTTATTCAGGATGGAGTCTTGTGCCGCAAATGGGAAAATGCTCGAGGAGACAGCTGTCATTTGCAAATGGTCGTCCCTAAAGTTAAGGTCCCAGATGTGCTACAGCTCTACCATAATGGATGTTCAGGGGGCCATATGGGAGTAAAAAGGACTCTGTTGAAGATACGTGAGCGGTTTTACTGGATCCACTGTCGCGACGACGTTGAGGACTGGTGTCGCAAATGTACGAGTTGTGCTGCTGTGAAAGGACCTCATACACGGAGCAGAGGTGCACTGAAACTGTATAACGTTGGGGCACCATGGGAAAGGATAGCCCTAGATGTTGCGGGACCGTTTCCTGAAAGTGAAAGCGGAAACAAGTACTTCATGGTTGTGATGGATTATTTCACGAAGTGGCCAGAAGTCTTCGCTATACCTAATCAAGAAGCTACTACGGTGGCAGATAAATTAGTTCACGAAGTCTTCTGTCGTTTCGGGGTGCCTCTAGAAATCCATAGCGATCAAGGAAGAAATTTTGAATCTCAGGTATTCCAGGAAATGTGTCGGGTCATGGGTACTCACAAAACCAGAACGACCTCTTACCACCCGCAGTCAGATGGAATGGTGGAGCGATTTAATCAGACATTGGAGAGATATCTGGCAAAAGTTGTGGAAAGCAGGCAAAAAGATTGGGACAAGCACATCCAACCGTTTCTTTTGTCTTACCGAAGTGCGGTTCACGAAAGCACGTCAGTGACACCAGCTTATGCGAACTTTGGAAGAGAATTACGGTTGCCTGCCGACTTACTAACCGGTATACCACCTGACGCTCCACGCAATATCACTGATTATGCGAATGACTTGCGCAGCAGGATGAATGACATTTATGAGCATGTCAGACAATCAGGTCAACAAATGTCTGAAAAGATGAAGACCCGTTACGACCGAAAGACAAACAATAAGAGCTTCGATGAAGGTTCGTTAGTGTGGTTACATAACCCAGTCCGCAGTAAAGGGAAGTCTCCTAAGCTGCAAGCTAAATGGGATGGACCATACCGAGTTGTGACCAAGATTAACGATGTCACTTACCGAATACGGAAGAGTCCAAGAAGTGCGCCAAAGATAGTTCATGTGGATCGATTGGCGCGATATTATGGGCCTGACAATGCTCGGGACGAGCATGTCTTAGGAGGGGGCAGTGTAACGCCATCTCGTAGCGAGTAATAAGACTACCAAACTCGGCGCCATCTAGTAGCAAATCGCAGTACTACTACGTAACGTCTTTCGGGAATGTTCTGTCAAGGTACTTCTATGTAACGTGTTATCTAGAAGCATCTCGAAGGTGTGGAATGTTCGCGATATTTCTTCCATGAAAATTCCAGAGTAATCTAGAGTAATGACCGCACTATAAAGGCGGAGCACTTCGGTGGCGGAGCATCAGTATTTCCAGAGCGATAATACGAGTTATACCTGCGAGTTCAAGTGCGATTAAAAGTGTTTAGTGAAGCTTTATAGTGAAGTGTAAATTAGTGGTGTAATAAATAAAGTGTTTTGTGGTAGTTTGATCGGCATTTTCCATTCCGTAGAACCCCGGCTCGTAACACTATTAATTAAAAATCAAGTTATAAAAGTATTAAATCTTTATTAAATCAACATAAATCACAAATGAAGAAAGAACGGACAATATACTTAATATGGCTTCAGGCCAAAACGATCAACGGGATCAACCTCCTGGCATTCGTCACGCATGTATGGGGTGGGGCTATGGAAAAGTACAGCAAGTCCTTGGCTATTAGCCTGGACATCGCCAAAGCTTTCGATAGGGTCTGGCATGCTTCGCTTCTTTTCCAGCTTCCGGCATATGGTCTACCACCTCAACTGTGCAGCTGGTTTGCCAGCTTTTTAAACGAGCGCCGAGTGCGGGTCCTCTGCGATGGCCAGGCTTCTCGCTTCTTGCAAGTGAATGCCGTACGGGTACGGCAGGGGTCCGTACTGTCACCAACTCTCTTTCTTCTGCATATCAATGATATGCTATCCCTGGGGAACATTCATTGCTATGCAGATGACAGCACATTGCACGGGAGTTACTCGGTTCGTCCGACGGGCGGGGCGATCTGAGATTGAGGAGGAGAGACGACGACTCGTGGCTGATCTCGATCGTAACCTCGACAGTATGGGGTGTCGAGAACTTGGTCAAGTTCAATGCTCACAAAACACAGGCGTGTGCATTTACAGCGAAAAAATCACCTTTCCTTCCCCTACCCACTCTTCAGAATGCAATATTACCAATGAAGGACAATCTAGACATTCTTGGCTTAGATGTTCGTCGAGAGCTCAATAACACAAACTACATTGAGAGATGTATAGGGTTAGCTACGCGGAACCTAGGAATACTGAACAAGGTAAAGCGATTCTTTACACCGCACCAAAGGTGTCTGCTGTACAAAACGCAGATTAGACCCTGCGTCGAATACTGATCTCACCACTGGGACAGCTCCGCGAAGTATTTGCTGGACGCACTCGACTCTATGCAGCAACGCGCTATTCGCATTATAGACTGTCCGGAGGTAACGGGAAGCTTTGAGCCGCTAGCTCAGCGCCAAACAATCAATTCCTTGGCCGCATTTTACCTTATTTACCACGGTGAGTGTTCTGAAGAACTCTTCAACCTGATCCCACCCTCTCCCTTCCGGTCCCGAACAACGCGTGCCGGGCAGAGATGTCACTCTCATACCGTGGAAACCGTCTTCGCGAGAACTGAGCGTTTTAAACGTTCATTTCTCTGCCGAACGATGGTGGCTTAGAACGCCCTGCCAGCGCACGCGGTTCCTCCAACATATAACCCTGGGTTCTTTAAACGAAGCGTGAAGAGGCACATTACTGGGTCGTCAAGTTGAGGGCCACTCTCTATAGTATTCCTGTGTAATATGAGAGTCACGTGTGCATATTGTTGGTTATCGCAACCAACCATAGCCTATGTTCTTACTCAAGGTATAACCGACCCCTGTTGTACCAAATTTCATCAAAATCGGTTAAGTGCTTTAGGCGTGAAACCGTAACAAACAAACTGACAGAGTTACTCGCATTATTAATATTAGTATTATAAAGTAAAAGAAAGTTAATTTAGTGCGAAAATTTTAGGTGAATAAGCAACAACAATATCCAACTCCCAAACGTTTAATGGAAAGTTAAAAGTAAATTCTGCCAACTCCCAAAGCATTACTCGTGCACATTTTGTTTGCAGTTTTTACTACTTTTTTCTTAACGATATGTAGACAAACTATAAATAACAGGTAGTATAGCATTTACTTTTTATAAAAAACACCAGTCTTGCACAGAAAAGTTCCAAAAAATACTTATTGTAAAATAAAATAGTCAGGAGCAGTGTTGTCACAGCTTATGTGCCTACAAGAGGACACCGAATGGCGGGAGTTATCAATATTGGTGATGAGTTACCATAAAAGATTGCGACGCGAAATCTCAATTCTGGGCTTATTTTGTGTAGTTAGCATGTTTGACGATTATGTGTTTTTTTTTCTCTTTCGATTGATACCAAATACTCAATTCACCTCAAAATGGAGTTAGCAACTTAGAACATTTAGCCGACGATATGTTGAATTACTATTGTTTTTTTTTGACCTACCAAATACAGATTTGGCAGAATTTAGCTTTTAGAGGAACCGCTAGTTTACAATACAATATACATCGCTAAAGGTTAATGACAAAACCCATAGTTTTGGCTGGATTTGAACCAGCAGCTGCGTCTGTTCTCTTGCAGGCGAAAAGCTCCTTTTTTTCTCTTTAAGTCCGCGGCCCAAGCACCTTCAGATGCGCAATCGGATGTATTCCCAGTAGCGCCGGCTGACTGGGACTTTGTGTTGGGTCGGGTTTTATCCTGCATCGTTGGGATCGGTTTATCCCGCGATGAGTGAAGTCGTGGTGAGTGAAATCCCGTCAGTGAGTGAAGTCGGTCTTCTAGTCTGCTTTTGTAAGGACGACGGGTAGCTAGTCCTGAGCGTAAATGAGTCTGCAGCACCCTGGTCTCCAAGTCCGGAACTCAGCGAGGAGAGTTCGCTCTTTCCCTCTCGGCCGCCTCCTTCGCGAACATAACCTGCTCGCAGAACGACAAGGCCATTCCACCTACTGCAGTGTTTTCGCCGAAGGCCTCAAGGTGTGAGCTCACGATGGATGCGGTGCAGCTGCGACGCGCCATACGCGAGGACACCATACGGCTTTTTTTTTTTTGTTTTTTTTTTAGTTCCGCGGCCTATGGCCGCTGCCACTCTAACGTCCGTTGCCGGGTGTCTCTGGTTACAAGCAGAACGTATTTCCAGTGGCGCCCGGCGGACTTTGACCACTTCTGTGGTCTCTGCGGGGGACACCATACCGCTGACGTAGCTATGACCAATTGCGCTACTAAGACCGAGTCATAAAGTCATTATATTGTGAACACATGTAGGCCTATTTATTCTGAATAGTTGAATGTTGACATCCATTACAGAAGGTGGCAAACTTTAATTGTCATGCGGTTAACCGGGGTCCGTCCCTTTAGTTAGGGGTGGTTTACACTGATGTAAGACATTTGTTTGGTGTGTTGACACTTGCCCTTACGTTACTTGGATAGCTAGTGATATAAGTAACGGTAGCAGCTATATGGTTGCATCGGGTTTAACCGACTTCAAAAAGGAGGAGGTTCTCAATTCGACTGTTTTTTTTAAATATTTGTTACCTCAGAACTTTCAAACCGATTTAAATAAATCTTTTTTTATTTAAAAGCTGGTGCTTGTCGTTTGGTCTCATTGCAACTAGTTCTAGTTCTGACAATTTTAAAGTCGCAAGATTCCTAATACTAAGCACTCCATAGATTGACCATAGTGTGATTAAGTGGGAACATTACATCGCAGGCGACTGAGACTTGTCATGTGTGACAGTCTCATTTCAGAATACGGTTCAATTGTTGTAGCTTTGGGTGGCCACCTTGACTAGTCAATCGCTCACTGAATTTTTTAATTACTCCTTACCAAATCAATATTTTTTTGCATTTGAAAGCAATGAGTTTGCTTCTACTATTCTTAAATAGCATTCTTAATATAGAAATTATAATTCACAAAAACTGAAATGTCATTTCAGTTTTTGCCACCCACTGCCTTTCCCTAACAAGGGGAACGCTCTGACCACTGACCTATTTCATATTTCATGATCAGGCTGACATGCCCATTATGGACAAAATCCTTAACAAAAATAAAGAAAAAAATCTAGATCGCGATAAGGTTAGCGTTGCATTCACCTACCGGAATTCTGCCAAACTACTGTACCTGTCAGAACGGAGATGTTAATAGGCCCCTTAGCTGCCATAATTTAAGTACTCGTATCAATACCCAACAGTATAATATGTAAAAGTAGGTATAATAATATGTTAAGAGTGTACACAAATACTCCTGTCATATAATCTATCTATCAAAATATACTAATATGAAATCAGGGTATATCTATCACGGAGCGAGGTAACTAAAGGCATCCACATACGCGCCCGTCGTCTCGCGGCGGAAATGGCTTCTAACCGGATATTGTATCGCTGCTTCATCTCCGGTGCGGTTCCGGTTCCGGCGCCCAACTCCCACCGGCTCGTGCGTCGCCTAATTACTACTATACAGTCATTTACGATATCATCAAGTTTATGTTAAACTTACATAAAACTGTTTTAAATACATTTCCATTAACCACAGTGGCCTTAAATTACTTGCATAAGATTTTTTGCTACATATTCGTCTACTAATTACGGTATTTAAGTGAACTACAGAGAAACTTTTTTTAATTTCAGTATTCATGACAATTCTTTTAGAAACGAAGTACCGACATTATTGAACGGTTGTCAAAACCAACAAAACAGTGCATCGATGTCATTAATATAGGAATCGCAAATCGATATTAAGTATACACTTCGATGATATCGATAAAGCAGACATGGCTTGTCAGGCCAACTCATGTTCCACTTTAATCCTTTGTGTCTCTTTGTTCGATCGAGAGGCGAAAACGATTGTTCCCGAAGGATTAACGCTTTTATGTAATTTTCCAGACTGAGTACGGACTGAGAGCGGCTTGAGAGCGTGGCACTTTCGATTAAAGTCAATCGACATATTCGACCAATGATATCGTAGAAAACTTCGGTCACGTGACACATTTTTGAAACGTTCTATATTTCTAGCCCATCCTATATTTCATCTAAGTTGTTATGTCTTAATTATCATTGGCCCTTCACAATGAAAGTTATATTGCTGAGATATACGAAGTCATGACATTCGCATAATATTACCATTAAACGACCAAGTGAGTTCCACACTTCTTTTAAATCCTACAGAATGTCAAAGAAATCGGTACCTAATCAACACCGTTTGTTTACCTATGAAATAGTCTAATGATTTTATTCACTAATTTATGCTTTCGATTGTCGGCACTTGGTGGAATGTGGAACTTAAGAAAAATCTCACTTGTACATATTCCACAAGTAATAAATATTAATAAAATATATTCCACAATACTGTGGAGTATATGCACAAGTGAGTTTTTCAAAATGAAGTTATTCACCGCTGTGTTACGACCAGTAATAAGAAGACAACGTTTTCCAAGGAAACCAAACCAAGCAATCTGACCGTTCTCAATACTCTCAAATACCCACGAATCGAACCCGAGACTCCGGAGTCGAAAACCGATGCACTCCCGACCTCGTCACCGAAGCAGTTTTGTGTTTGGACTTTCGTATTTGGACCAAAACTGTATGAAACGGAAACGTTTATGATGGTCCTTTAAATAATTAGGTGTTATTTTAATTATATGTAATAATAATTAGGTGTAATTTTAATTATATGTAATTATAATTATAATTATAATTAGGTGTAATTTTAATTATATGTAATTATAATTATAATTAGGTGTAATTTTAATTATATGTAATTATAATTATAATTAGGTGTAATTTTAATTATATTGAATGATCATAGTCATAGTCAGTCTAATTGGCCACCCCTGTAATATAGGATTCATTGGTTAATTTATTCAACAAAAATATATTTGTAATATACATGTAGTTAGTAATAATTATTCGGCGGCGTGTTGCGATAATACAGATTTAGATAGAGCGCCGGCTGCGGAGATAACCCGTTACATAGCTCAGAGCACATAGCGCCTACCGCCCCCTGTAGGGTTAGCAAACTAAATAAGTGGTCAGTCAAGTGCTATATGGAAGGTAGAATCGTCTTTACACCTTTAGAACTTATATTATTACTTCACTATCTACTCATACTAATATCTATTTAGTTATTTTGTAGTAAAAAAAAGAATGTTGACAAAAAAGAGAGAAATTCTACATTACATACAGTCTAATGACTACTACTGAACTGATTTGGAAGAAACACTACACAACTTTCTATGGAATGTTATTTCACGTATCACAATTTTTTAGAAAACTTTTCAATGTTCTAGTAAAAAAATTAATGCATTAACGGTTTTCTACAAAATTGTGATTTGTAAATATGTATTTAAATGACTATCTATATAAGTGCGAGTATTAAATTTCCTAGAATTACTTTTAGCGAACATCAGAATTACCAATCCGACAAGATTTTATCGATACGTCCAGTTTCTAGAGTTACTCGTTCAATAAAATTTCAGCTTTATTTGATCAAGTCTGATGTATATTAATTACTTAACTACCAAAATATTCAAATATGGTATGATTTTTATCAATACGGATAAGTAGATTTCTATACAGTTAGGAGTTCGGTACCTACTTCACTGTTGGGGTAGAAAAGTTTTGTACAATGGGTCGTCAGGAAAATAAAGTTACTAGAGGAGATAAATGAGATATTTAATAATGATTTTCGCTTAGGATGGTTTGACGTCGCACTTTAGGAATAGATGCCTTTGGCCAGAGTACCGTGTAAATCCAATACACTGTATCTAGAGTTACAGTGTTTTGAATTATGAACGCTATTTCGATTCCTTTAATCCTGTTTCATCGTACCACGTTTACACTTTTGTTACGTTGCATGAAAAGTTCTGAGATATTTCAACGCAAATAAAACTCTATTTCCTTAAAGGTCAAATAATAGCAAAACACGGCTACTTAAAACGCCGTGTAAATACCGTGTATTGCTAAAATAATCTTCACGCAATTGCAAGCGCCTTATCGCATTTTATTGTACTCGCGCTTTGTCAAAACACGGTAACTTTAAATACAGTGTATTGTCAAATAATCTTCGCACTTTGCAGGATACAGTGTTTTGACATAACAAAATAGTGACCTTCGAAAAAGATTTCTTTTATTTTTTTTAAAAATCCGCATTACGTAGTTACAGTGTATTGGATTCACACGGTACTGCTGCAGCAATGGGACAACAGAGGCTAGCAAAATGAATACCTCGTTGGCAATGTGACATAGGGTACGATTATTGTCTTTTCTGGCAATTTGAATGTATTTAACAAAACAGATCTGTCCTATAGGTGTTCTGGATATAGATGAGGATTGCTGGAACCTTTTGATTTCATGGCAGTTTCGCTAACCTCAGTTTGGTTTTGGGTATGAGTATTCTGAGTATTCTGTGTAAGGCCAAAATAGTAGGTACAATGGAATACTTATGTAGTTATTTAGTTCTCCATAAGTACCCATGAAAACATATCTCTTTTTTTTAGTTTCGCGGACTAAGGCCGCGGCCGCTCCTACGTTCAATGCCGGGTGTCTTTGAAACATATTCCTGGTTACTTCTTATAACATCCGCTATCTGTCAGTTAAAATTGATCCAGACGTTTTAGACATTGTAGGGAACAAACTGACCGACAAATAAAAAAAGGAACATAAGAAGTAAGAGCTAGTGTAGATTTTCTCGATTTTTTTAAACTGCTTTATTTTACACTTGGTTTTTTTTTCTGATTACTCTCTTATAGCTTGCTCTATCACCTGGTTTCAGCTTGACGCCTGTATACTTTAAAGCGACAAGTTATAAATAGACACTTAAATTTGTTACGTAGAAGTATGAAAAAATACTTCATGGAAACCAGTTACGTAGACGTATTAAAAACACCGTCTAGGAAACCGGTTACGAAACTCCGGTTTCGTAGACGGCCGAAGGGGATTTATCTGGTAGATAATATAGATTATAGATTTGGTAAATTAGCATTTTAACAGTTTGCTCTGTAAATATCTCTTTTTATAAATATGCTGACTATAGTGCATATACTAGTTTGGTTTCCAAAATAATTCTCACCTTTTGGAAGTAGATAATTCCGGCGACTTTGCCTTAGTGTTTATTTTTTCCTTCCCATAAACAAAAACTAGCTTCGAGACAAGAATATACTTCTGTTATTTTTTATGTAATATATAGTTACAGCTTGCCTATACGGCTGCTGTATGGAAAAAAATATAAAATAATAGATAATTTAATTGTATGTAGTTATTGTTCTGAATTTGTTGGGTTTTCAAATGTAATGTGGCGCACCTGTTGGAACGTCAACTTCATCTTCTTCTTTTTTTACAAACGTGCCTCATCTATGTTCATCGATGATTTTGCCAATGTCAAAGTAATGCTTGATTAGTTGATGTCCCGCACAGAAGAACTAGTTATTCCTAACTAGCTCCAGGTGCAGGACAAGAAACGTTGTTCGGTATTTGAAATTTGAAAGTCTGGGATTTTAGCGGAGCGCCAGAGGTAACCTAAGAAGCCATCAGCCACGCGCTCATAAAAAATCGAAATCCGAACGCCAACTTATACTTGGCCAACTGTAAATGTCAAATATTAATAAAAAAAACTAAGGGGGGCTATATCAATACCCCAAATTATAGTCACCTACATGCGGTGAACATGACAGACGGAAGAGGTACTGGCTTTTCTCTAATGTCCCGGAAAGGGGAATAGGCGCTTCATCTATTATGCGTAATCTATATATATAGAAATGGGGAATGTCCCCCCTTAGCTCTCGAGAACTGCTTATGCTCCAATGATGCTTGATCCCTCTATGGATAGCCCTCGATCTGGAGGCAAGCCAAAAAATCGAAAATTTGACCTAACCTTAAGGGGTCAAAAGTTATAGGCCATAACCCAACAAATAAATGACTGATGAAATGTGGATGTAATAAACACTATACCTTTAGTTTTAGCTAAATCGTTTAGTGGCAAGTGTGAAACAAACAAACATCCAAGTTTTCACATGTATAATATGTGCATTAGTAGAATTATACTAAACCGGCATTTTGTCTTCGTGTTTGATCTACAACATGTTGATTAACCGATATCGAATAATAGCAATTTATATGCCTAATTCGTAATACAATATTTGGCAACCAACATATTGACATAGAAAGTTAATTAAGTTAAGTATTAAAATGTATTTGTTACACAAGATATTTAGATAATTAGCTTTTAAAATACCATTCTTAGAACTGTTGTTGTAAGTAACGGCTTTGTAATGGCTTGCATAGATAACGTGTGATATTTAAACTAACATTATTCGCAAAATCACATAAACTATTACCATAAATAATTTTGTAGATAAGTTTTATAAATTAATCCGTTACGTTTTACACTCAAAGTAGGTTTATTACTAGGCAATCTATGTTCATATTTTTAAAGTAAACAAGAAACATTAGAAAATATATATTCATACTACTTAATTTGGCAACGAGAACTAGATGAACTAGATTTGAGCTAACGCGATTAGAAAAAGCAAGTAGTGGAAAAAAATATATTATGTCGATCACACAATGCATAATTTAAAGGCCAATGACCAATATTGATATAATTTATGTTTTTCCTTTCACCAGAAATGAAACCTGTGTGATATATGTTAGATGAGAATATGAGAAATAGCAAAAATAATCAGGCCTATTATCCGTAACCAAACGAAGTTACACGGGGAAAGCTAGTAGTAGTTTTGCTAGTATATTTTTGTGAGGCGTTACTTATTTTGTATATTGAATGAAACGGAAATACAATTGACATTGACCAAATATATTAAGTTGGTTGTTAATGTCATATTTATTTAAAAAACTTACAATTTAAATTACAAACACTAGTTAAAAATGTGATTTTGTTTGAGTCGGCTCGTGGCTAGTCAACACTGCCGCATGTTGCCTGTGTGCTAATTAGTACAAAGAGTCACTCTCTGTAATCTATATAAATAAAAATGAATCGCCGTTCGTTTGTCTCGATAAAACTCTGGAATGCCTGGATCGATTTTGCTAATTTTGGTCTTAAAATATTCCTGGAAGTCCAGGGAAGGTTTAAAGTAAAATTTCTGAGGGTACGAAGTTCGCCGGGACAGCTAGTCTGTAACAAATTGGGTCCTCCGAGTTGTACTTAACAATGGAAACAATAATATGTTCTACATAAAATACCTTCTTTTAACAAAAACAACGCCTGATTTAATTAAATATTGCTAAAATTGTTTACAACAATAGCAATATTTAAATACGCTCTCACTTGGTTTGGTTACGGTTGGTAGACTTGTTTCTTTTGACAATTGATATCTCGTATAGTCCTCTAACATATGCTATATGTTTCATCTTTGGCGAAGAGAAAAAAAAAATACCAGCAATGTATGGAACATGGCCATTCCCCCTTACGTAAGGTGAATAAAAATATTCGAATTTTTATCAAGTGCATACGGATAAAAATGTGTCAAAAATATAAATTAGTCTCAGTCTAGAAAACAATTTTCGAGGAGCACGTTTAGTACAAAGCCCTGCCATGTCTCTTACTTGGCAGGACTGGATTTGTACTAAACGTATTCCTCACTGGTCATTCTCCATTGGATTTTTGTGTCCTGGGCAAAGATCTTATAATACAATGGACATAGGATCTAGAACAAATCGCAAGAAAATAATGTCCCGAATCGACCTATACATTATACATAGGCATACATAGATATAAACAAATTTCATATTAAAATTTAAACCTTGATTCAACGGAATAGTTCACTTTTGTTTGCACTAATTTATCGCATTACGTAGCTTCAACTTGAACTACGTGATCATAGAAACAATGGAGTAGGTTTATTTTGTTAAAGTCTTTTAAGGATTCCATGATACCTATGTATCTACGTACGCGTAATAATTAATGTAAGACTATAATCAATTCCATAATCTTATAAATTGTAATTACTTGTTTATATTAGACGAAATAAGCTGAAAAACTAATTAACGACTGACAAAGATTTTTTTTTTTTCGAGTCAGTTTCATAATAAGAAATTCATTCATTAATTCCCTTTTTGGTATTCATACACTACAGTTATGTAGTGTATGAATACCAAAAAGGGAATTAATGAATTTAACTAATTATAATATTATAAATGCCAAACTTCTTGCGGGTGTCAAAGTTCTTCCGCTTTCATTACTATTTTCATAACGCTATGTCGCTACGAATTAGTTGCTAAAACTGCGCGTCATTAATTTATTTTTATCTTATGGTTAATTTTTGGGATACTAAATTATTGGCTACTAGCTGATCACCGTGACTCCGCCCGCGAGATATAGTTATCTCGGCCCCGATTCCCGTGGGAATACATTACCGAGCATCCAAATAAAAAAAAATAACAGTACATACACGAAATAAAATGACATGTGTAATTATTTAATTATATTTATGACAAAACAATGATACCCTGTGAAAATTAAAATCATTTTAGGGCTTATCTCCTCCATCCCAATCAAAAGAAAAAATTGTATTCAATCAAGGGATTCTTGTACAAGTTTCATAAAGATCGGACCTCTTTTTGTTATGTCCATAAAATGAGCCGAACAAACAAAATTGTTATTTTTTGGATCAAAATATTCTTCTCGCCGTGCTAGGGCAATAATATTTTTCCATTGTGCACAGTGTACTGGATCCCGAGGAAAACTGAAATAGATGTTGGTTCATATAACGAAAAAAAAATCATAAAGAGCCAAGGCGTCTCCACTATAATCTTTGTTCCAAATAGTTTCATCGCAATCGGTAATCCGAATAAATCTGAATGGTCATTTTATTTGTACATTATTCAGTGAAAATGAAATGGTCTCTTTCTTTTTACTGAGCTTGGGATGAATTCGAAAGAGACAGATAGATACTTCGGTATTGGACTGGATTGCAATATTTACTTTTGTCTTTTAATTTATTATCGACGAAATACTGTATTTTAAGTGAAATAATAAATTGCAAATGATAAAACAAAAGTTTATTTACTGAAAATATGATACACCGTCTTCAATTTGCTTTTTTTTCGTAGTTTTTACACGTTTTTACAATACAGTACGGCATTGTGCAACGTGTTGTCGTTCAGTTGTCAAAATCAAGACTGGCGCGCGATTGTTGCTCTTTTAGCGTTTTGTTTCTCTTTTAGTTCGGACACTTTTGAGCGATGATCCGAAATCCATTGTATATAAAATCATTGGTCCTGGGTGTTTTATCGTGTTCTAACCACTAAATAGATTTGATTAAAAAATTTTATACACATTTCCTACTTAATAACTTGAGCAGACATGGAAATACAAACAATAATAAATAAGCTAAGATCGGAGAATGGCTTTCTGCCGTTCACAGTCCTGTCTCCGAAAGATAGTTCCGGTATTATACAAAAAGTTTCACCTATTCTAATCAAGCAGGACAATATGCAAAAATATTTATCTAAATCCTATTTTCGAGACATATATGGTGTGCGTGTGTGAGAAATTATGGTAATTGGTCTCCCTTTTCGAGACAATAAAATAAAATACCTATTCCTAATTCCTGTGTGGAGAACGTGAAGGGAAAATAAACTAAACATTGCGGGCAGAGTTTCTTGAATTGGCAAAGGTCATCTTCTGTTATTACAAGATTAAATAAACGTATAAGAGGAAGAATCGACTGAGTTTTGTTTGCTGACGGTACTCGGCGGATTTCTGAAAGGTTCTAAGGAGGGTGGCGAGAGGCTTCGACGATGCGCCAGGGGCGGACTGCGCGCGGGGTTGAAGGTGGGCTGCGCTGTGACGTCACGTCCTATCTCGGCGGCCATCTTGGATTATCTCGTCGCACCTGGGGGACGAGGGGGTTTCAGTATCGACCCGATGTGATGCCTTCACTGCACATTTTTACAATAAACTTGATTAAACTTGATTTTACATCGAATTAAATAAGCTAAACATTTGTAATAATAATAAAAAAATACATATTCTTTATTGTACATCTCGAGTACAAACTTAGTTAAAGAAAAATACATAACATAAACATAGCATCACGCCTTTTTCCCCGAAGGGGTAGGCAGAGGTGTGCAAACCACATCTCGCCAGCTATGTTAGGTTCCATGTAATAGGTGAGCCTATTGCCATTTACCGGGCACAAGTTCCAGACTGGGATAATTATCTGGGTAAAATTCTAAAGAGAATTATACATTATCCACCACATCCATAAAGAAAAATAAAGGTGAAATAAAAAGAGTATGTACGAAGGATGGCCTTATCGTATAAAGCGATCTCTTCCAGGCAACCTCCAGGCAATTTACCTCCATAATGTTCGGAATATTATTTATAAGAAAAAAAAAAACGAATTCATAGTGTGTTACCCCAGAGGAGGAAGGAACTTTACTTTTCCTCATCTGTGGTGCTACTTTTTAGAATAGAATAATTTTCGCGTTCCTAAGGGAATCATCACACAGATAAAAAAGTATTCTTTTGTGTCTCAATTCAGGAAATTGTCCATCTAATAATGTGCTAAACCTATCGGTAAAGACTTTCTAAAATTCAAATTTCCAATGCTTGATACGGAGTTAGATTGAAACCCTGGATACAGATTAGGGTTCTTCACATTCCTTAACCTAAGTATTTGCTTTTTTTTTCAGAAGATGTAGATGGAATCGGGTTATAACGCTTCCGTAACAAGAGATGAGCATAATGATTATTGCGAGCTTCATCCGTCTATCGGTCCGGTCTGTAAAGCTGACTGGAACTTGATTGAATTGTACAGTCAGTGGCCGATCTGGTGCCAGAGTTATTCAGGTTATCCATATGGGTTTCTAGAATACCCTAAAACGACTATAGACTAATAAATCCACACACACACACATATCATGCCTATATCCCCGAAGGGGTAGGCAGAGGTGCATTACACACCCACAATTTGCCAGTATTTTTAGTCCCACGTAATAGGGGGCAAGCCTATTGCCGTCGTCGGGCACATTTATAATGGGCTATGTCCAAAATGGCCGAATGAATTTAATTAAAAGTAGCAGCTATATTAGCACAGCCAATTAAAGTCCTGGGCGTCTCGGACTAATAGATCCATTTTATATATATAATCATGGTCACATACGGCTACTAGCTTGCGATTAACTAAACAAACAACTGCAATACCTACATAGAAAGTCCATAAAAAATAGTTCTCGTAATCTGTAACTTTCCTGTATCATCCTCATAATTTATGTAACGGTACTCATAACATAAAATAAGTTTCAATTAAACATTTGTACCGCAACTAATATAAGGTGAATTAAAATTCAACCCTCACATGCGCAGTTATCTGTCTGTGGCAGTTTGGACACGCCGATAGGATCTGAACCACCCCCGGTCCCTTTTGTACCCGTTTCAAACGATCCGCCCTAGCTTATTTACAAAGACTTTACGGGCGAAATTTTATTTTGACTTATCAACATGTTGTAAGTATAAGTATAAGTACTCGTAGTTTTACTGTCGTATTATTATGTTTGTTTGTATTGATATGAGAAGTTTGAGAAGTATGGCTGAATACATTACGAGCATGCATGAATACATTAATGAAAGTTGAGGAAGCGAAAGAAGTATGCCAGGATCGTAGCAAGTGGAAGTCCGTGGTCTCTGCCTACTCCACTGGGAAAGAGGCGTGAGTTTATGTATGTATGTGTGTATGTTTGTATTTTTTGTTACCTACAAAACATACACACCCAATAACATCTTTCTCCCCGAGGGGGTACACACAGGCGTTCATAATGTCCACATTTCGTCAACACTTTAAGAATTTTACCAGAGCTTTGTTCGTTTGTCGGCAAGAGCCCCGCGTGCATGTAAGGATGACTTTGGTCTTAGAGATGACGATAGTGTTGTACCCCTTACTTAACACCATTGAAAATAATAGTTCAGGTGATATGAAGTTGTCGTTTGCATCCCCACCACAACACTACTGACTGACCCCAGAATATCACTACTTTAGCGTTCCGAACTGGGTTTACAGGAGTGTATAAGTAACTAGGGCGGTTCGCTGGAACGCGGGCGGTTACATCGAAATAATAAAAACGGAGCTGGCGGAATCTTAAACAAACCACAGGCTTATGTTATATCTTTATGCCAAATTTCAAGTTGATAAGTTAAGAGATGCGCCCGCTATCGTGTCGCATACATTCTTGATTGAGCCCATCGTTGTGAAGACTCCACAAGCTCCGTCTTAATTAATTTGAATTCTAACTGCGAATCGGCTGAACTTCGATACCTCAGTCACGCGACTGCCACCCATTGGAGATGTCGAAGTTCTTTAGTTAGACCAGTAGGATTTTAATGGCTCCATCCAACTACCAGCAACGACTGTCATACATGTTTGTATGACAACCGGGACCGACGAACGGCTTAGTAACGTGCTCTACCGAGTCATGGAGGGGTCTCAGTGTCGTAAGATCCACTTGTCTAGTGTTTGCCTAACCTTAGCATTGTGCTAACCTAACCGGTGGCCACATAGTCACAAACCTCGGTTTTTAAAAAACGATAACAGTCATTTTTTTAAAATCTTATAGAGAGTATGGGAAAGTTGTACTTCATGTTTGTTTGTTCGGACTAATCTCTATGTAGTTTGGTATGGACGGATATAGATTGATATTCTGGGCATTCTCTTCCTGGGTTTATATATAAGTGAATCTGGAACGAGAAATCAACGAGTTTTACAAAATGGCCTGAACTCCATACAAGAATGGGCATTCTCCTTTACCCTTATAAATTTAATAAGTAAATACATACCTACATACTTACTAATAATAAGTGATCGTGGTTTTAATACAACCAAAAGTAAAACGACAACAAAACTAAAAACAATTAAACTGTGTATAATATCAGGCAAGTCATTAAGAGGTAATCAACGTACTAGAACAGACCACCCGGTATTGCCGGTAAACACTTGATGATCGGAACAATGACCTCATTGAGAGCGCGTGCGCAGCTGGTAATGGCGGTGTTTAAGTATTTTTACCACTCGGCATTGTTGCGGAAGTTTGGCTCAAGTGCCCTTGGAGTAGGCAAACTTGGGCACGTGTTTGGTTGGTGGCCATACCACCTATGATACGGTTGGGGTCGCCTTCCAGTCTATCTGCGATGCGGCTGAACTTCTATATTTTGCGTGAAGTTTCTGCCATCTGTGACCCATTGTGGATATCGAAGTTCTGTAAGTATAGTTGGACCAGTCGGATATTTTATGGTTCAAACTAGGTACCCGTAAATACTGCCATTGATGTTCGTATGATAACCAGGACCGACGGCAACGATGACGCGATTGTTTAACGTGCTCTCCGAGGCACGTAGGGGTGTGTCTTTAGAAATGGTCACCTATTCAAAGACCTGACTGGTGTTTCCTTACCCTGGCTTAGCTTTATTTCGTTATCATCGGAGAGAAAATTATACATTTGCTTGTTGCTTAGATGTTCTTGATTTCCACTGAAATACATTAGCCTAGCCTAGCATTATTACATAGCCGAGTCTGGGGCGCCCTGGCCGCCGACTACGGAACTCGGCGGGGAGGGTACGTTCCCTCTCCCTCCCGGCCGCCTCCTTCGCGAGCATGCCTTGCTCGCAGAAGGACACGGCCGCGTTCCACCTACTCCCGCTGGATACCATGGCTTGAAGCATGGTCCCCAGCGAGAGGGTATCCACGCCCGGCGACGCTCGAGTTTCGAGTTGAATCCGGTCGGGACAAAACTTGTGAGATCTACAAAATGAATGCACTATCTGGGTGTTGGTTAAAAGAAGTAAATAAAGGTATTGGATCCGTTCTTATTATAGCACAAATTCTGCTTAGTTTGAGACTAGATAGTGTTGTGTGTAATTCTTCTAACATAATTATGACTGGTTTAGTGGCGTGGTCAGTAGTGCATCGGCTTTCGACTCCCAGAGTCTCGGGTTTTATTCCCAGGTCGAATCAAATTATGATGCACAAATGTTTGTTTCGGAGTTTGGGTCTTTTCTATGTAGGCATACTATGTATGTAATTAGAAATATATGTATAGGTAAGTTGGTTTATCAGTTGTCTAGATCCCATAGCACAAGCTTATACTCGTAGCTTAGTTTGGGTACAGATATAAGAATACTATACTAGTTTTGGGCTAGATGATGTTGTGTGAGAGTGTTCAACATATTAAAAATTAATTATAAGAATAGATTAAACTACTCAGTTGTCTTAATGGTATACCTACAGTGGGTAAGTTATGTTTTAAAACTATATTTGAATCCGCCCCTTTAGTTATTGTCCGGAAGTTTGGTGAAGTGGGCAAACTGAGGCACGCGCTAACCCCCGGCGGTCCGACCACACCAGTTGAAGTGGCCTTTTTTTAACGGGTTTAGTCCTCGTGGATTTTGGTCGTGGATATTCACTTAGATCTTAGCATTTGATGACAAAATGGAATCCTACTTTAGCTGGACACGTATATAGGCTCTCCATACAGTTATTAAAGCTGTCACTGCCAATGCGACAATGGTTAACCTTTTTTATAGGTACCTCTACTTGTTTTCTGAGTATGCTGATGTCCATGACGAGCCAATGTCGATTTATTATTTTTTGTATGAATAAAAACAAAACTTGCTACATATGACCTTCAGAAGCGGTACCTTACAGGTCTGGGATACGCCAATAGCTATCCGCTTTTTCATTTTACTTCTATCTACTTATGTCCATCCTAAGGTTGCCTGTAAGAGATCACCCTTGGTGATAAGGCCGCCAATTGTACATACTAATGATAAACTAGTTTTTTGTATTTGTATTGTTGTAAAATAAAGTATATTGTATTGTAATGATACTTTTAAAATAGCCCTGTATAGATTACTCACTTTCACTAAGTATTATCTAACTTAATTAAGTAAATAGTTTGGTATCATAATATTTACAATTATAAGAACAGTTTTGCACAATTTCTCATTTCTTTTTCTACTTTATTATACATTACGGACGATACTTATGCTAATTAGATGATAACTTGAAATATATGTATCAACAAACAATGTACCTAATTTATATTCTAACGATTTCCATTTATTGAAATTCTAATACCTAATCACACTAATTTCATCTTAAGTAATTAGCTTTTTATTGCAATTCTCGGATGATTTTTCATAAAACTAATCTGTATGTGCATAATCATAACATAGTATAAAACAATGTCTGTACGTCCCTTATGCTTAGATCTTTAAAACTACGCAACAGTTTTTCATGCGGTTTTCACGTCTTCACCAATGGATAAATACATATTTTGTACATCCTCACACAACATCATCTAACCCAAACTAAGCTATAAGCTTGTGCTATGGGATCTAGACAACTGATAAACATACTTATATATTTCTAAGTACATACATAATATACATAGAAAACACCCAAACTCCGAAACAAATATTTGTGGATCACACAAATATTTCATTCGTCCCGGGAATCGAACCCAAGACTCCAGAGTCGAAAGCCGATGCACTACCGACCACGCCACCGAAACAGTCAGGTTCTCGAGGAAGGTTTTAGTATATATTTTGTCAAGCGGGCGAAGTCGCTGGCTTACACTAGTTTTGATAATAAGAGAGAATCGAAGTATTTAAAAGCCTATCTCTAAGTATATCTGTAACTGTAAATGTGATAAATTACAAATTGTGAATAATTACCGGTTATTTTGAATAATTATCAAACATCGAGGTAAAACTATGAAATTAATCACATGTTATCGGTGATAAGATTGTTTATAATGTAATAAACAGATCTCAGATCGTCTATATTTGTCAGTTTCTAATTATATAATTGTTAACTTACGAGTAGGTTTTAATGCCACCGCAGATACATAATATAGGTTAATTATAGGCTGTTTTTTCCGTAATAAATTAAGTTGTAAACACACCGTTGTAAACAAATCCCCAATATCAATCTCCAACGGCGCGGTACGCGGTTTACAACCGGGTCACAGTATAGGGTGGTCTACCATTTAGTACCTACCTATATTTTTTAAATTTAATTATGTTGATAAAAAACATATTTATTCGAAATACAAACAATACTAAGTAAATAAGCACCAAGCTAAGTTTACCAATGCATTTTGTTAAAATACCTTTTTAGGGTTCCGTAGTAAAAATCTCGGAACCCTTAGTTTCGTCATGTCCGTCAGTCCATCTGTCCGTCTGTCCTCGGTTTTCCTCCCAAACAGTTAGTGCTAGAATAATGAAACTTTGCATGGATATATGTGTATTTATTACGCCGACGAAGTACTACAATAAAATTATGAAAAGGATTTAAGAACCCGTTTGCGAGATATCCACTTGTAAATCGATTTATTTTTGTTAAAACAGTTGGTTTCCTCTAAAAGCTAAACGGCTGGCTCAAAAAATCTAAAAAACTCATCACGGTAGTCCATGTAATGACCTTTGAATGTTATAACGGATCAGATCACTTTGTTAGTTTAGGAGTTATAGAGATAAAGGCTATGGTTGGCTACGAAATCCTATTCTATTGGCCGGTTTTTTCAAAACAGTTTTATAGGAGCATTCAGACTCATTTAATATAGAAATAAATGCGAAATCTTATTGCAGATGAAACCATCTCCAATAAGATTTCGTATTTTAAAATACGTAGGTCCAAACGTATCTATGTATTTTAAAACCAATTTAATGTTTAGTAAAGAGGATATTAATGATAGTATTGAACAAGCGAGACACACAGCTGCCGGTGAATCGCGGGGGTCCTAACAAAGACTATTGCTACAGAAAAGACACTGCATATTTGTGTTTTTATCTTATAGACAACTTCTGAGCTAAGCTTCGGTGAAATATTGAACCTCTGCTTATCCTCCATAGATATAGGCGTGATTACATAATTATAATATGTTAAGAAGGAGTATTATATGTTTGTACTCTACTACGTACGTCCTAGGTATTAAAAATTTGTGTAAATGTTGTGTAATTTATTTATTATATTAGGTAAAGCTACGCTGCTGTAAACAGTGCGCGGCTTCGTATTGAGCACAGCGTTTTTTTTTTTTTTTTTTTTTTTTAATTTTGATTGAATATTTGAACTACGTCACGACCATAATTAAATTAAATTTAGGTGAAAAAAAATTAATTATCGGTCAAGAGGTTGCTGAGAAACGAACATCCGAACATTTTACTTTTAACGTGCTCCATGGGAGCTACGCTCAATTATATATATAATCTTCATTTTAAGTCAAGTGTTTCGGTGGCAAAGCACGAATGAACCATTTATAAAGCGCCTTGTGAAAGTCAATATTGATTAATTTTCGAAGATTCCGACGTCGCCGTCTTATGAACAAGACACTAACAACAGTCTCATATACACAGTACAGGATAACTAACTGTGGCTCCGGATTCCATCTGCATGAAGTAGGTACTTTTATTAGGATTAGCCAATCTTTTATGTACACCAGAGCCCCGTTCGATAATCGGCAGAACCACAAGCAGGAGAAGTTGTATTACATCTCTAAGACTTTGGTGGAACGACTATGCATCCTTGCAGCTAAAGATATAGGGAGGAATAAAAAAAAATCTACATTGAAAATGTTTTGTTTCCGCGAATTGTAGATTAATGTATCATTTAAGACAGAAATGGCTATTCTTATACCAATACTCAAAAAATCTTATTGGATTAGTCAAATTACAAAATATTGCAATTATCGGCCAACTCTCAAATATAGACAAAAGTATTGAGAAAGAATCACAAAAACTAAAATGCCATCGAATGCTCTGACCACTGAGTACAAAAGAGCAGAAAATCTTCAATAAGTGAAAACTAAGCCACCACGAGAGCTTAACTGCTATTTGCATTTCAACAAAGCTCTTTAAAGCAGGTGTAAAATGCACTAAAATACATACAAACAAATACTTACTATCTTATTACTCGTAGGTGGGGCAAAAAAATATAATAATTGTGGTCACAGAATACCTGTTCAAAAGATTATCCTTCACACAAAGAGATGAACAGAATCAACTCAATAAAAATGATTTTATAAAAGCACCGAAGGTGACAACGTACTTGAAGGAGGTAAAGAGTCATATTTCAAAACACCAAATTTGATATGACGATTTTTTTGCATGTTTAAGATGTTTATTGACTGTGTGGGAAGCTTTTTTGTATGTTTTGTACCAGAGTTGTTTACCTACGTCAGTAAAAATGGATTATTTGTTTGACCCTTTGGTCACTTTCATGAGTTTTCATATAAATTGTAATTTTAATAACATTAACTAATAAGAAAATAGGTAGGTAGCTACTGGGCGTTACTTTGTAACTAGAAACCAAAAAAGGTAACAGAATCACTTTGTGACGATGTGACGATGTTCCTTCACCAAGGAAAAATAAAATTCAGATGATTCTGGCATGTGGGGAAGAAGAAGCTTCCATCATCTAAAATTTTCCACTGATGACTAGGGAGATAAGTATAGTTTCTGCAGAATTGGACCCGGAATTGGTAATTGAGAAAAATAATGCATTTTGCCCTATGATCGAAGTATATCAACCTAACATCGAGCACACGCGTCGAAAAAATAAATCATACATTCTCTTTACGACGCCCACCATTAATAAAACTCTTTAAAATACATTTAATAATGTCCACAAAGCTACGGAGCACAATACTCGACCCATAAAGGGGCAGCATTTATTATGGCGACAATATATTGAACACAAAAAGATATTGTGACAAAGACGGGTACTTTTTAATAATATTGTCATTTCTCAGCAGCAGTGGACTCTTTCAAAAAGCCATAACGCAATAATTTATTTCTTTATAAGAGTTTTTTATCTGTGGGAGAACGAGTGCGGGTGACGCCAGGTGAGCACGGGTTAATACCATACAGCCTTCTATACATCCTATTATATTTTGGTGTTAGTAATATTATTCTTAGTTCGTATATTCATAGGTGGGCATAATATATCATATTTGAGATGACTTGTTGTTTTTAAATTTAGTTTCTAGTTGGTTAAATTAAAATGTAATTTCCGTAGCACTTTATTTTAAATGCGATTGGTTAAATTATACTGATTTCTTCGAAAGAGAAACGTATCTTCCGTTACTAAGTCCAAATGATTTTCGCGAATTTGTGAGAGTTTTGTAAATTATTAACAGAAACACATTAAGATAAGTGTATAGTTAAAAACTGAATCTACTTAAGTTCTCTGAAACCAACGGTGGCAGTAGTTTTCTATTCGTAGAAACAAATTTACGCGTCAAACATGATTTGCGTTATTGCGCAAAAAATTAACACGGCCGTATTTATAGCTATCGTCGAGACGGGGTTGACATTGGAGCCACAATAAAATCGATGAAATATTTAAGGGGCAGTCGTAATAACTCATAGGTAGTGACTTAAGGGACAGCGCCTATTGTGACACACTGTCTGCACAGGTAGCCGCGCAGTGGGCACCCGATAGCACAAAATCTAAGACTCATAAGATTTACATACTTGTGAAATTTTAATTGTTTAATTAGCATACAAACGACCGCGATGTATGTCGATTCAAAGTAATGGATGGTTTTATATTATTTAGTTGTAAAGTTTGTGAGAGTCACACAATGGAAGCAAAATTCGTCAACAATAAATTTACGAGGTCTCTAGTTATTGTAAAATAGCTTTTCGTTTGTATTGAACTTAATAGAGCATGAAAGAAAACGGAGAATATGTTTTTATATTAATTGATAGACTGGCACAGAGTTTTATCAAGCAGCATGAAAGCAGTAAGAAAGTTGAAAGCACTTGCGAATCTCTTACAGCTGATAACAACAAAGAACAAGTGAAGTGTTCAAATAACCTATAAGGAGTTGAGGTTGGCGGACGTCTGTCGAAGACTGGAAGGTCCCATCGATCGGCAGGCTTTTATAGTAGGAACGGTTAACGATGTTGAGAAGGTAGCATGCGATTGCCCTCGTATAAATTCCTGTATATTCCATTTTATAAAACAGAACATCACTTGACCTATGGACTGTGAGGTAACAAGCTCCATTCGTGTCACGTCCAGGTACTAGTTACACTTAAATCCCTTCTTGGAAGCTGCATGAAGTCGTCACAAGGACTCCCCGCCGGGACGGTAGCGCGCGGGCGGTCCATCTCCCCTTAATTAATTTTAATGCATTTACCTGCATGGACTGTGGTGTCTTCTATGTGGTATGTCAGGGGCAAACAGGTGATGTCACAACGCTACCTTTGTTCTAGTAATAATTTGGATTGATTAGCCCTTTTGGGTCATTAAATTGTAATGAGGAAGAGTATGTAGGTACCAAAATATGAACCAGGTAATATTCTAGTCTAGACTAGTGATGCATTATAAAAATATAATTTCAAAACCGTTTTATTTTCAGCTCTGTAAACACTTTACTAGATATTTACTCTATTGAAGCATGCGTGCCCGTCTTATCCAACACACATTTTGAATTATACAAAATATTGTAAGTCTTGTAAGTATAGAGCATACTCGTTATCCTGGCGAACTTTGTATCGCCTCAAATATAAAAAATAAAATAAAAATATTTCATGCAAATGTATGTATTATTAATTATAATTGAAAAACACGACGGACGGACAGACAGACAAATTGTCGTATTAAATATATAGATAGGTATTATTATAGGTAGACTGCTTCGGTGGCGTGGTCGGTTCGTTTTCGACGTCGGAGTCTCGGGTTCGATTTCCGGTAGGGACAAACTTTGTGTGACACATACATTTGTGCCGGAGAATGGGTGTTTCTTATGTATTTACAAAAAAATATGTATATAAGTATTTATATCAGAGTTTATCTAGTACTCATATCACAAGCTCTGCTTAGTTTGAGACTAGATGGCGTTGTGTGAATTGTCCTAACATATTTATTTATTATTTATGATAGGTAAGTAAGGTAAATGCAACTCACAATTTACCGTATCAGTGTGCCAAAGATTTTCAGAATACCTATGTAAGTTCCTACTTTTTGCAAAATCATTAAAACATATAGTGATACGTGAGATTTTTTGTATTTATAAAAAGAGCGAAAAATGAATAGGCTGGTTGTGCCTAAGTCTGGTTCTATCTCTTTAATAATAAATTCTATCTTTTACTGCTTAGTTAATGTCAGAATATCCTATTAACTCTCCAGGAAATGAACGGCTGTCCTGAAATTTAAAAATGTTAAAAGTATTATAAACTAAAAATAAACGGTGTGATCGATAAAAGCGCTCTTTCCCAGTACACTTAAATGGATAGTGAATTAGGTATATGTAGAAAAGAGGTACGGTAGGTATGTAGAAAAGAGGTAAGGTAGAGAACTAAATAAATGAGAAAGAAAGAAACGAATAAAATCATATCATAGCATTTAATAAGTACATCAATGTATTACATTGTACACAACCCCTATCAGTTCTCATGATATTCTTTCCATCCTAAGGTTGCCTGGAAGAGATTGCCCTTTAGCGGTAAGGTCGCCTATTGTACATAGTTTTCAATGAATGTGTTTAAATATTTATATGTGTTTTTGTATACAATAAAGAGTATTTATCTCATCTTATCTTATAATAAATAAATAATAACAATAATATCTTATAAGAAATCCATTCCCAGATCAATATAAACTGCATTTATGCGGTTAATATAGTACTTATTGAAATATATTTTTCATACAGCACATCCAATAAAGTGGATATTACTAAAAAAATTAAAGCTTGTTACACCCAATGAGATGGCCAGTCATTTTCATATCCGGAGTGTACACATTCGACGTAACCTTGTCATAACAACTTCGAAATATGAATTTAAAATTAGAACACCATTTCATAAGCGACAAATACACGTGCTGTGTCCAGGTTAAAAATAAAATTAATTAGGCATAATAAAAGAAAACAAGATGCATTCGGAAGTAGATTCCTATCTCAAATGCCTTTACCCAGGGATTACCAGGTAGGTAATTATAAAAAAAAACCGGTCAAGTGTGAGTCGGACTCGCTCACCGAGTCGCATTTTTTTCTTTATCTGTGCTATAAGACGTTGCTTCGTACAATATTTCATTTAAAATTCTGAGTTCACGGCAAGTACCCGGTTTTGATACCCTTACGATCACTGTCCAAAAAATAGAAAGCCATTCTATTCGGATCCACTAGCAAGCCAAGTTGACTCGCTACTGTCCAATTGGTTTACACCACTGTCCTTGTTCACTGTACTTGGCTACTGTACTAAAAGCTTGACCAATGTAAACCAGCCATAAGGGACAGTAGACCTGAGATATGATGATATGATATCAAATAGATATGAATTCCAGCTTAGCTAGAGAAAAAGGACATACAGACATACGGACAAAAAGTGATGATATAAGGGTTCCTTTTGAGGTACGGAATCCTAAACATTAATAAGCTCAGGTACACAAATAACTAGTTAACAGATCGTAATTAAATAATAGAGGTGTAATCGACTTTTCAACCTGTTTACAAATATGTATAAAGTTGGAATAAGTATTAATGTGAGCAAGTTTTATTTTTAAATATCCATGTAGGTTACCTATCATAAAATTGTAGGTGCCTATCGAAAGTTTGTTTGTTCGGGCATCTCATAGAAACGGAGCCGGAATATATTTATGATTATTTATTGTGACATGCAAAAGTGATCTTATATATTGAAATTAATTTTATTTGCCAAATTAAAATCAGAATAAGTTACTAATCCAATAGTATGTTGACAAAAACACCGAGTAAATCTTAAAAATCGAATGTCGTGTTCTTCTTTATATTTATGACGTCATTTCCTCTGATACCAGTTAGAATAAAAACTAGAACATCGAGATAATTAATTTGAATCGGAGAATATAATAAAAAAAAGTTAAATGTCAATTTACAACGTATCTAGTTGACATTGCGCGTAATTTGATCACAAGCCGAGAGCTTGTGATCAAATTAAGCACAAAGTATAATTAAATTTAAAATATTTTGGACATTCTCACACAACGTCATCTAGCTCAAACTAAACTATGAGCTTGTGCTTAAGGGATCTAGACAACTGATAAACATACTTATATATTTCTAAATACATACATAATATACATAGAACACACCCAAACTCCGAAACAAACATTTGTGGATCACACAAATTAATTTTGATGTACGGGACCACCCCTACGTTTATCACAGCCGTACCAAATCTTTGATGGACCGTGCCTAATCGCGGACCCTAAACATAGTCGTAATTTGCGTTTTATTGCCATTACGTATTTTACAACCAGAGTATGGAGTGAGTGTTATGCAAAATTAAGTTGAGCAAGCTGATTTTAGGTCTTAGCTTAGCGGACGCCCGCGGCTTCGCCCGCTTGACAAATTATATACACAAATACCTTCCTCGAGAATCAATCTATCCATTGGTGAAAACCGCATCAAAATCCGTTGCGTAGTTTTAAAGATCTAAGTCGCTTCCGTCCGTATGTATACGGACGGAAGCGACTTTGTTTTTAGAAAATGTAGTGATTTTAAAATTTATTTGCAAGTGCCATCTAGTGTTGATTAAATATGAGATCAAAACCGTTACTAAAGTTTTATTCCTTCCGTGTTCAAAATTGGTACGTATTAAGTAATTCATTAATGTCAAAAAATGCTAAGGAGCTCTATGAGCATCTACAGGGCATAATTCATCCTCACCTCCACGCGAGGACAAGGTTGTTCTATTTTTGCAAAAATTACTACATTTTTTTTTATTTGTTTCTGTTCTGAGTCAGCTTCAACGTTAGTTAAACAAAATAGCTAATTGTAATGCTATAGCCAGATAGGTGTCCAAAATTCACGTCGCTTCTTCTTCTTTCTTTAAAAGCGGGGCTCCATCGATGTTCATCGATGATTTCGCCAATGTCAAGGTAATGCTTGATTAATTGATAGTCCCGCACAGAAGAACTAGTTATTCCTAACTAGCTCCAGGTGCAGGACCCCGATTTTTGCGGAGCGCCAGAGGTAACCTAAAAAGCCACCAGCCACGCGCTCAGCAAAAATCGAACTCCCTCGTGTCGCTTAAATACATAATAAAAGTAGTTATTTTAAGGTAGACAGAGGTACCTACATTATAATTATGCCTACATTTCGATAGCAAGTAAACTGTTTCTCCCAGATTATTCCTTGTATTATGAGGCAAGCCTATTCTCGATTCAGGAACTTGTTTTCCAGGAGCCTTGTTCGTTGATCGAATGGCCTTTAATATATCGGCGGTGCCCCTAATTGGCTAACTTTCGATATTGTTCATATCATAGTATGATAAGTAATGTATATTTATTTCTTACCGTTATTTATTTTATTACATTCCGTAACATATAAATGGCATTTCAACACATTAGTGGGACTATTAAAACGTCAAATTAAAAGTAGTTTATTGCGAAACTCAAGGTTAACGATAGGATATCGATTTATAATTAGTTTACTTATTCATTGTCGTCTTATTTCACGGACGTGTTCAATACAAAGATTTGAAATGTGTAAACATAGGTACCTACCTACCTAACTAATATTCTTGCCTTCCTCTCGTATACAACTTAATCAATCTTCTTATTTCAATTAATGTTACATTGCCACCATCATAACATAGTATAAAACAAAGTCTCTTCCGTCCGTTGTATGCTTTGTATCTTTAAAACTACGCAACGGATTTTGATGCGATTTTCACCAATGGATAGAGTGGTTCTCGAGGAAGGTTTACAAAAACCTTCCTCGAGAATTTTAATTATATACACAAGTATATAATTTGTCAAGCGGGCGAAGCTGCTTCTAGTACTACATAAAATAACACTGTGCATAAATAGTAGCACAAATGTGCCCCATACCTTTCTAAGAAATGAGGTTAGCGAGACGGTCATTTAGTAGGTAGAATTTCCAATAGCTATAACTATACTAAACGAATAAGACAGGAAAAAGATCAGTAGTAGAAAAACTTTGTTAGAAAAAGGCGTTGCAAATATTCAACCGTAAAACTACTTTAAAAGTGTAAAGTGGAAGACACAGTTAGTGATAAGAGAAGATAGTTAAGTAACCAGGATGATATTTCTCACTCTGACGGAAGAGAAGACGGGAAGAACATGAGAGTTTTGTACACTTAATTATTAAAATATGGTTCTTGGTATTATAAAGATAATTTAAATTATGTATCGTATTTTAATGGAATTTACGGTAAAATTTTAATGAAATATCATTAAAACGGATTACGTTATCTCCTTCATTAATTTTATTGCAAAATAATAGTAATTCAGTAACTTTCTCACAATTATACGACACATAAAATTGATACGGCAGCTTCGACAACACGCCTCGACGATTACAAACTTGTACGATCTTTGTCAACGTATTAAAGTCTGACCGAGTTATCTTATTATTTAGGGGGTTATATTGTATTCACATCGTTAATTCTAATATTGCAATAAATATGTCTGGAATGTTTGGTAACAAGGCGGGCCATACCGAATTGTATTAGGAGTAATAGACCGTGGAATCGTGGGGTTTGGTCCGAAGACCGAAACCGACTAGCACGGTGGTCGGTAATTTTTTGTGTAAATTGTTTTAGTAACTCACGGTCGTGATTGATGTGTTGTTTAATTTTGAGCGCAAAATTGTTTGCAACTGCAAATATAGAGATGTGAAATCGTTATGTCATTTTACGATTGAACAGATTTCGGTTTATGCGAAAATTACGTTTTTATTTGCGACTTTACCTGTCTGTTTCTTAGGTTTTTCTAGGTTATGCGGGTTTTTTTCTACTTAAGTTTTGATGAGATGTTCTGGAAGAAGCAATCCAAAATTAGGAAGTCGTGCTAGTCTATATTTTCGACCAAAGCAAAATGATTAATTTAATTTGTCCTGGTCTATCAATATTGTTACATTACTTCAACCTTTAGTTATCTTTTAAATCTTCAGTTATCTCTATAGGGGCTAACAAAATTAGAAACGAGTCGACCTTTACCAACGTTGGGGTGAAATATACCTTCAAAAGAGAATGCTTGTGTTGTCGATAGTACATTACCTATTATGAAAAGGTTATTGCGCATAGGTATACGTCTCTAATAATAAGTAATTATCTATTGTACAAACATAGCCTTGTCGCATACTAGCAAGTGTATCATCTCGACTTGATTGGAATTAATCAAGTCTTTCATATCCATTCAATTTCAATCAGAGAGAAACTGATGAGGCCATAAGGAATTATACGAAGCTGAAGCATTTGCTCGGTTATTATTTTTGATAAATACTTACCTACAGTTTGTGTAGTAAATTTAGTCGGACTATTAATGCAAAGTCATATACATATTACCCACAATAGGTTTGAAAATCGAACATAATGACATCACATTTTGTATAGAATGCCGATTTGTTTTTAACCGTACACGTGGCATCAGCCAGAACTTTCACTTATTTTTTTTTAAGGTACAACACTATAAGCTTGCACACATAAAATCAGTAGTAAGTATAATCTGTGAACCCATTGTTGTTTGTAGCTTAGTAGAGCATTTAACTGGCGCTATGAAGTGACGAGACAAAGGCACCATACCACAGGACAGATATCGATGCTTGCTTTTTTTTTACTATGACCCAATAAAATAGGTGTTCATGCCCACGCAATGTTTACTGTTTATGTTAAATATTGATTTGTTTAATTAGTAATATTAGGTACCTACTGTTAATATGTATTTCGTTTAAATTATATTCCATTTCCAGGGCCCAAGAAAGCCCGACTCTGCCAAATATGCTCGGCAATAAGCTTGCCACCAATTGACGAAATGTAGGTGAAATAATAATATATTTAATACTAGTAGGTTAGTTTATTATTATTACACACAAAAAATCTAAATTAAGTACATACCTAGCCTACTTACTAATATACAATTTACACAAAATATCCAGCACTTCATTGCCGACTGGAAAATGAATATAGATTCATCGTTGTCAATGATTTTAGATTCCAGGTACGTAATCTGGGATACTCTCTAAATTTCGTAGAAACCTCTAATTATTAGAGGTTTCTGCGATATTTAAAAGATTCATCTAATTGAATTAGATACAACTTCCCAGAGTCTAATGGGAAGTTGTAACTGTTAATTGTATCTATGCAAGATCTTCTGAATTTTTCTGAGTGCACTTAAAATTTCTACAAACAAAATATTAAAACAGATATCTATTTAGATACATATGTATTTTAATATTTACTTCAAATATTTAAAAAGAAACATTCTAAATGAGCTAAATTCATTTTTGTTGCGTTCTCTATCATTCACGACTAATCACGACTTACGATAAATAATAGACAATTCAAAAATACACGCCCAAAAATTGACACAAAAACCGACTTCAAATTACCGGAATGGGACCAAATAATTGCCACAATGGGACCAAATTGAAATTCTTATTTAAATTTGGTCCCATTAAATGGTTGATTAAAAAGCAAATCAAAATCGGTCACCTAGTCCAAAGATATGACATACATACACTCAACGAATGACTGAAAGGGAGGTGTAGCGTGCGTTAGCTGGCACCTCAGCGATTCCTTCAGAAAGTTGTTCAGGGTGCTTAGGGAGTAAACATACTAAAAGTCCCCGCGTCTAGGGGGGGAGCCGGAAGGGGGAAGGGGTTTAAAGTTCCCATTTTTTGGTTTTTCGCTAATATCTTCAAAACGGTGAGTCGTAGAGAAAAAGTATCTTCTGTGCAATGAAAGCAAATAAAATTACCTACAACTTTTGCCTCATCCAGTTTTATCGAAATCCTACTCATTTTAGAGGTACACGTTCCGGAAAAGTAAATATTTTTACTGATCGATAAAACGATTTTTATTGATCATCAGCTCTAGCCTGCTATTCAGTTCGCGTTTTTTCGGAATAAAAATTAGCCTATAAACTGTATAACATACTGTCGAATGGGGAACCTCCTCCTTTTTGAAAGTTGGTTGAAAAAGGTAGTGTAGCTGGTTTTTTTGTCTACACGCTTACTTTTTTTTGTCGACAAACGGTTTTCAAGAGTATTTGTTACATGTTTATTCAATACAGAAGCATGAAAACCATTTATAGAGCCACTGAAGCGACAACAAAACATCCAATGTACAGACAAAATAAATAACTAATCTCCTCTGTACACAAATAAATATCGCCATTATCGTCTGTGTTGCCAACCGCGACCCGCTGGGCTTGGTGTTGCTAACAAAAGAAAATAATAAATTCTAATACAAAGCTGTGTCACTATATTTGTTATGCAATTATTGAGGATTGGATATGTGTGTGGATTGTGAATACATGTGATGAATGCGTGATTAGGTGTTAATTCTTTACTATCAATTTAAGGGACGTAGTTACCTAAATTTAAAATTTCCAAAAAATGATGTTGGGAATATTGAACTAGCGCATCCGCCCGCGATTTCGCCCGTGACAAATTATATACTAAAACCTTCCTCGAGAACCACACTATCCAATGATGAAAACTCGTAAATCTGTGAAGTCGTTTTTGAGTATATTGCGAACAGACAGATAACGGCGGAGGACATTGTTTTATAATATGTAGTGATAAAGTGAGAAGTGAAATCTTTTCAAAACAAGCTTTTATTTAAATGCACTTAAAATAACAAAATGAATCTCTCCTTTAAAACTTTTACTATCAACTTTTATCATAATTAAGTACTTACACAATTTATATGATGTAAAAACTTGTCGCCACTTATATTTAATTACCAACAATCAATCAGATCAAGTTAATCTACACAATTCCCTGGTTTATCTACAAAGGCAAATCTGCCGACAACGTGATAGTATCATAGCTGTTGATGTTATAAATTACAAAACTATATAAATTCATCATTAACAGGAAGAAAAACATCATCACATATTTATAAAACAGTTTAAGATTAATATCGTTTATAAAAAAAACATTAAACTAGGTATGCAATGCATGCTGCTAATTGCAAATGTTGAGCGGAGCAAATGCAACTTTTTCGTCGATGTCCAGGACATTTTCGGTGATTATTCCTCCGTGGTCAGCTCTATTTTCATGATTTCAGATATATGCACTCCCGGGTATGATATCGACCAGCATACCAAATTTGGTCAAAATCGGTCGAGCCGTTTCGGAGGAGTAGACGCACAAACTATTTACACTTGTCGCCTAAGATTGAGCTCCGCTTCGCTCCGCTCAATTATAACCAACAACGGGTGGGTACCTAAGTGTAATATAAAAATGTAAAAACGTGATCTAGAAATATTAGGTAGATAGTTACCTACTTAATGAATGTTACTGGCATGGTTATCGTATTGGCATAGCTTTCCCCTTCTTAGGGAAAGGTCGCTGGTTTATATTATTCGCTCATTTACGCGTTTTAGCCATTTATATAAATACTAGCGGACGCCCACAGCTTCACCCGCTTGACAAATGATATACACAAAAACCTTCCTCGAAAACTACTCTATCCATTGGTGAAAACCGCATCAAAATCCATTGCGTAGTTTTAAAGATCTAAGCATACATGGGGAACGGAAGTGACTTTGTTTTATACTATACTAGCTGATCACCGCAGCTCCGCCCGCGTGATTTAGTTTACTCGTTCCCGGTTCCCGTGGGAACACATTACCGGGATAAAAAGTAGCCTATGTTACTCAGGTTCACCCTGTAGCTTTCCAATGGTGAAAGAATTTTTGAAATCGGCACAGTAGTTTTTGAGTTTATTCATTACAAATATACACACAAAAATACAAAGTCTAGTTTAATATTCTTGAACATAAAAAATCTAATTTATTTATTAATTTGATGAATAGTTTTATGCTGATTAACCAGGCTATAGTGGCACAACACAATGGCGGACCATGTACGGTGAGTTTCAATATCTATCTATATAGGTAGATGAACTATCTATCCTAGTTCATCTATTTAGCGTGGGCGAGTCAGCGCCGGGAC